>ML208741.1:0-22346 GCA_004369065.1 Pluteus cervinus
ATTTCTGGATCACTAGAGCGTCTTTTGAACGATTTAGGAGTTGAACATCGCTGGTCGACACCCAAGACACCTCAGCAGAATGGCCGCACTGAACGCTTTAATCGCACTTAGATGGAGAAAGCTCTCGCTATGCTTCATGGTGCTGGTCTCACTGCTGGTTACTGGCAATACGCCGTAATGACTGCGGTACACATTTACAACCGTACCCCATCTCAAACTATTGGATGGAAGACTCCGATTGGACTCTGGAATCCTGGTCATGTCCCAGATGTGTCCTACTTTCGTATTTTCGGATCGCGGGCTTACGTCCGTGTCCATGACGACGAACGCCATAAGCTGGAACCCAAGGCGAAGCAGCTCGTGTTCGTTGGGTATGACATAGGTTCGAAGGGATACCTATTTGCGGACAAACATACCCGGAAGATCATCTCGTCTCGCGATGCAACGTTCGATGAGTCTTCTTTTATTCTGTCCAGACCAACCCAATCTGCTCGACCTGGTCCTATTCCCAAGGACTTTGCAGAACTATTGTCGCCCTTACCTGTACACGGGAGTACTGATGATCCTATTGATGATTCGGACGTACCCCGTTGGAAATCCACCTCGCGAAGCAAACCGTTGGCTACAGCACCCTCCTCGATTAACCAGCCGCCACCGACACCCCCTGCTAGCTTCGCACCACCACAACCCCCTGGAGACACTACTGCTTCCAACGACACGGAAGAGTTCGATGATGAGGACTACATACCTCTTCAATCAACCCCTCTTCCAGGCTCTTCACCTTCCACTTTCACCACACCACCAAGCGTTGGAACAGTGGGAAGCGGTTCCGAGAGAGGTATGCCAATGGGAAGGTCGTCGATTGAGTGAGTCTATGCTACGAAGTGAGGCTACAAGTACTCTACGAAGTCCATTGTTCTATTGTCTATTGTCCAGGTGTCCACGTGGTGCTTACGTAATGCCAAGAGAATCTCCAACAATGCCCGAGTGGTCGTCCCGACCCACTCCATGTGCCCCCCTCCTCGATGGCGGCGTCCTCGTCGCCTCAGGACCATCCTTCCCCTCCTTCCTCTTATCATCGACTTGCTTCTTCTCCTCCTCTTTTCGTTGTTTTCTTTCCCTTCTTCTCGTCTCTTTCTCCTTCTCTTCCTTTTTTGCCAACTCCGACCCTTCCTTCGGAATGAACCTCCTCAACCTCCTCGCATGAAATGCTCTGCCTATCTCATCTCCCTTCAAATCCTCTAACTCGTAAGAGTTTCCTATCCTTCTCCGAATGCGCCGCGGAACTGACCATTTTGGCAGCAACTTTCGTTCTGTTTTATGGGTGTTGTCGAGGTCGTTCCGATAAACTTGGACAAGATCATCTTCTTCAAATACAATTTCACCCGCTTTTGACTCCAGAACTCTTTTGTCAAACTTCTTCTTCCTAGCCAATGCATGTTGGACAGCTTCTGCGTACCCGTCTAGCCGTTGCTGTGACACGTACGCCATCTGGAGGTCCACGTCATCGGGCTGGACTGGTTCTTCTGCCGTTTTTGTACCAGTATGTTTTGTATTGATAACCATGCCCAATAGAAGTTCCTTCGGTGAAAACTGCAATGCTGGGAGAATTCGGAAATTCAGGATGCGAATGGCGTCGTCGAGGTGGTCTGGCCATTTCTTAAGTAGGTTTTCATTGTTTCCGTCATCGTTGTCGAGGTCCGGTGCACATAACCGCTTGAGGACGTGGAGTAGGAGCTTGTTTGCACCTTCAACAAGGCCGTTGACCCAAGGTGAATATGCAGCAACGGGTTGTGTTGATACGCCCCATTTTTCGCAAAACTCCTGCACTTCTTTGTTTATGAAATGGGTTCCCTGATCGCTCATGAAGGTTTCGGGTGGTGCGAAGTCGGTGAATATTCAATTCAAGGCGTCCTTTGTCGTTTTTCCTGTCCCCGCATTTTTAATCTTGAATGCCCATACGTGTTGTGAAAATGCGTCAAGGTATAGCCCGATTTTTGTGAACCCTCCTTTCCCTGTAGGCATGCTAAGATAGTCTCCAACGAGTAACTCAAAGGAGTGTCGACGTGTGATGGGATCCAGGAGCGAGTGAAGGTGAGTACTCCCGAAATTTTTGCATTGGCCGCAGTTGGTGATAGCATATAGGATCGCGTCGTCGAGTTTTGGGCACCATATACGATCCATCAACCGTTTTTTCATCGCGTCTCTCCCCCAATGTCCTTTATCCTCGTGCTCCCTCTTTGCTTCCTTTCTCGCCTCTTCCTTCGTTATACATTCCACCCGACTTCTTGCTCTCGTACTGCTGCCTCCTCGCAACCTCCACAGCTTTCCTCCTTCAACGAGGTACTCCGATGCCCTGTGCCGGGCGCGCTTCCGTTTTTTGAGCGCTACGCCGTGGTCCAACTCCCAGATCGCCTCGAGGATTTGAAACGGTTTCGTAAGGCTTCCTCTTCCGGTGTTAATGTCTTTGAGTATATGCCGAGCGCAAATAGGTCGTGGACAAGTCCGTGTTTCGTTTCCCAATCTTCACTAACCGTCCATTCACTTCCATCTCCCTTCCGTTTAGCTTCACCTTCCATCGCTCGACTCAAACCATCTGCTACAACATTGATTTTCCCTGGAACGTGTCGAACGTCGATGATTTGATAGCTCGTTATGCCGTCTCGCCATCTCGCGTGGGTTGCGTTGAGGTTGTCGTTCAGGAGGAAGTCACGTAAGGCCTGGCAATCTGTTTCGATTTCGACTGGGAAGCCCCATAGGATGTCTGAAAACTTGTCAAGTCCAAACTTTAATGCTGCAAACTCGAGTAGGAACGGTTTATAGGTTTCTTCCGTTTTCGAGGTACGTTTTGATGCAAATCCGACTGGATGGATTCGTTTGACTGTTGACCCGTTGGGTAGTACCGACTCGAAACGTTGGGCCAGCATAACCCCGAATGCGTCCTGGCAGCCGTCCGTCGTCAAAATGAACGGCTCTCCATCCCATCTTGGTCCTTTCAACACCGGTTCTGTGGTGAGTTTTGCCTTCAACAGTAGGAATTTCTCGGTGTGCTCCTGCGTCCACTTATCCCCTAAGCGCCATCCCGCCATCGCTCGTCGATATGTGCTTTTGTTATGGTTCTTCGGTATGTCCACTTCTCGAACCAAATCGCGAAGTGGTTGCTCAATCTTTGCGTACCCTTTGACCAGGTCCCGGAAGTAGCTCGTAACACCAAGGAATGAAGCGAGCAAGGCGGCGTTCTTGGGTTGTGGCCAATCAACGATAGCGGTAAGCTTGGATAGATCAGGTTGAACACCATTTGGTCCCACTACTGATCCTGCGAATACAGCTTTTGTCATGAAGAATTCGCATTTACTTGCTGAGAGTGAAAGTCCTCGTTCTCGAACACGCTCGAGTATCCGCCGCAACTTCGTCATCATCTCCCCAAATTCGTCTGCTGCTGTTCCCCCATCATCCACAAATAGCTCCATGGTTCCATCGGCGATCATGTCGTGGAGGTGTTTTGCCGTTAGGTATCCGAACGACGATGGGGCCCCTGTAAGTCCAAACGGCATCCGCTTATACCAAAAATAACCCTTTCCTTCCACATAGAATACCATATACGGTCGTGATTCTTCATCTACCGTTACAGCATAGAAACCTGCTGCGAAGTCGAAACATGAAATCCATCGATGACCACTGAGGCTTTGTTGCTTGGTGCGTATATCTCCTTGGTACATCAGCGCGACTTGCGTAATTTTGTTAATTTCCGCGAAGTTTTGACAGATTCGCCACTTCGGTCTTGTTGGTTCGTCGTACGTCCGTCGTTCTGGTCTGGGTGGTAGGTCGAAGTGTGGTTCAAATCCGTGAGCGATACACTGGTCATTGACGCGGTGTTGTAACTCCTCAATAGTGAGCCCATTCTGCTGGTGGGCCTTCTGTGCTAACGTGGTTGGTGACACGCATTTGACATCCTCAGGCTGACATGACTCGATGATCCCTGCTTCAAGCATCTCGTCAATCTTTTCGTGGAGAAACTTCCGCTGCGGTGGTGTAACTGGCTTCTGTCGGACTTTCTTCGAGAACGTCGCGTCTTCGGGTATGTTCAATTTATGCACAGCATCTTTGACCGGAAAGACCTCCTTGACCGATAGTGCAAATGCGTCTGCAAATTCTCGTATGAGGTTATCAACTTCTTGACGCTCTTTTGATGTGAGGTCATTTCCGATTTTGATTTGCCGTAAGATTTCATTAACACATTCTGATTTGAATGGGTCTGTGTGTCGAGTGAAGAGTTCCACGTCACCCCCCAACCCTTCCACCACGATCTCGGTTCCTTCATCTCCTGTTGCCTCCTCTGTCACCACGCACACTGGTGCTTCGTCTCCTTCGTCTTCCACTAGCTGTACCATTGCTCCCTTCCATTCTCGTGACATGTTCTCCAACCGGATGCCCTCTCCTTCCCCAATCCGTATCTCGTCGTCCCTGTAATCGTGTATGGCTCGCAATTTCCGTTTCATTGGTTTTCCAATTAGGATGTCCCATGTGTCCCTGCTCTGGAAGACCTCGAAGTTGTCACTGGCTTTAACACCCTTGATGTTGATCTGACCCTCCCACTGCCCGACCGGTTGTGTAATATTGCCGTTGGCCATCCGGAGACGTTTTCTCAAAGGTGTAAGGGATCCAAGACACCCTTGATGTCTTTCGTAAAATTGTTGACTGATTGCGTTGACCATTGCTCCGTCGTCGAACATAGCTTCCACTTCTACCTCCCCGTGCTTTCCTTCCAGCCTAACCATATGTTTGAATGGTATTGCCTTTCCTTCGTCACAATTCGCCGCGTAAAGATCAAAAACTGGTGCATTATCGTCTGTAAGACCAGGCAATGCAGCAGTATTTACATAAAACACATGGTAATTACCCTAAAGATGTTTACATATCTTGGCTAATACATTATGAATACCAACACCCATAGCCACTGAGGGGGACATTACCTGGACAATTTACCCATGCTCACCAGGTCATGGATAATAGTACATAAAGCCATCCATGTGTGCATGAGGTGCACCCCCATCACCTCATGGCTAAGTATGAATATTCTTATCCAGGATGGGTTGTATTGAGACAAATAACCCAAGATTCAGAATTCAACTGGATGGTATAGGAATCATCACCCAAGCCATGGTGTTTCAAAAGGGTTGCTATAAGCAAAGTTGTCCATAGTGAACACTGACCTGGATGATATAAGTAATACAACCCAATTCATAGATTTCTGTGTGGACATTATAGGTATCATCATCCATAGAATAGATCTGGTTTGTGTAGTATGAGTACTATTACCTGAAAAGCACACATTGTATGGGTGATATGAGTCTGTTAACCCAACATCTGATTGCTGGTCTGGGTTGTATAGACACTTTTGCCCAGAAAACAGATCTTGCCTGGCTGATATAGGTGTAACAACCCAGACTTTGGATGTCAATCTGGGTGGTATCAGGGTTATTGTCCAGAAAATATAATTGGTATGTGTGATATGAGCTTAATAGCCCAGTGTCTGGATGGTGATCTGGGTGGCATAAGTATCAGCACCCAGCAGAGAAGTCTTGTCTGGGTGATATGAGTTTGATGACCCATTATCTGAATACTAACATGGGTGGTACAAGTATTATTGCCCAGGGAGCAGACCTTTTCTGGGTCATACAAGTCCAATAACCCAGCATTCAAATGCTAACATGGGTTGTATGAGGGTCATTGTCCAGGAAATAGAATCTGTATGTGTGATATGAGCTTAACAGCCCAGCACCCTGAATGCTGACCTGGGTGGCATAAGTATCAGTACCCAGAAGAGAAGTCTTGTCTGGGTGATATAAGTTTGATGACCCATTATTTGGATACTAGCATGGGTGGTACAAGTATTATTGCCCAGAGAGCAGACCTTTTCTGGGTCATACAAATCCAATAACCCAGCATTCAAATGCTAACATGGGTTGTATGGGGGTTATTGTCCAGAAAATAGAATCTATATGTGTGATATGAGCTTAATAGCCCAGTGCCTGAATGCTGACCAGTGTGGTATAAGTATCAGTACCCAGAAGAGAAGTCTTGTCTGGGTGATATGAGTTTGATGACCCATTATTTGGATACTAACAAGGGTGGTACAAGTATTATTGCCCAGAGAGCAGACCTTATCTGGGTCATACAAATCCAATAACCCAGCATTCAAATGCTAACATGGGTTGTATGGGGGTTATTGTCCAGAAGATAGATAGGTTTTATATGTGTAGTATGAGTCTAGCAATCCAGTAATTCAACATTCATCTGGATAGTATAGATATTATTGTCCACAAAACAAGTTTTGTCTGGATAATACAAATCTCACAATCCATAACCAAAATGCCCATATGGGTCACATAGATGTCATTGTCCAGAAGACTGATTTCATCTGGATGGTATAACTGTAATAACCCACAATTGAAGGTTTAAATACTCCTAAATATGGGTAGCATAGGTGTTATTGTCCAAGAAGCAGACTTTGCCTGGATGATATGAATTTAATAACCCATTAATCAATTTCTAATATAGGTTGCATAAGTATTGTTTTCCAGAAAAGAAATTTGTGTGGGTGATATCAGTCCAATGACCCTATGATCCAAGGGTAACATAAGTACTATTGCCCAGGACACAAACCTTGTCTGGATGACATAAATGTAATGACCCATCTTCTGAATGCCAATTAGGGTGAGAATAATCACACAGTTACCATCTGGATTGGACTAACAACCTCATCCAAGGTAAGAATAATAATCTATGGCCTGAATGTTGGTTTGGATAGAATAAGTCTTATTACCTAGCCAAAATGCTGTTTATGTGTGGTATAAATTCAATGATCCATTATCTAGCTACTGATCTGGGTGGCATAAGAACTATCACCCAGAAGATAGATTCTGGTTGTGTGATATGATTCAATTTACCTATCCTCTAAACATTCATCTGGATAGTATAAGCTTTATCTTCCAGCCATCTGGGTTAGATACTCATTGTTATCCAAGATTGGATCTTGGAAGGGTTGACATAAATATGACTACCTACTGTATAATAAAGGCCATATCATCAAAGTCAACTCTTGTCACTGTTACTTGGCTAGGCTTCACAAACACTGCCCACAAAGATTAGCCAGTTAATATATGAAGTTAGACAATCTAGGGAGTTTGTGGATGTTTTTGCATAATAGTCTACATACGAGTCCTAGTTATTCTTCCACCTCAGCTGGTTCTTCCATGATAGTTTGTAATGGAGAAACAGCAGCCTTGCCCTTGGACTGAACATAATCATCAACATACTTCCATAACTCTGTAAAATGTGAGTGGAGGTTAGTGCGAAGTGTTCTTTGCTCCAGGGCATATGCTCGAAGTCCCTCTTGACATGTTTCATCCACTCCCTCCCTTTGAAACTCAGCTCTTGCCTTCCACATACTTGCACTGGAATCCAAAAACATCAGAACTCGGCGCATCTCCTCTTTGAGCAAGATGACCTCCTCTTGCCATCGTTTGCACCGAGCTCGAGACTTGCACCAGGGCCCAAGTTGAATGACGTAGCGGGGAATATGCTGTCTTCGAAGTTCCGTTGGAGACTGTGATCGTGTTCGAAAACGCGGAGGAGGGCGTGACAATACTGAGCATAGAGCTTTGGAGCATAAAAGGAGAAAACACCTGATGGAAGTGAGGAACGAGCATGAGATGGATGGTGATGACTTACTACTCTGATAGCAGGCTAAGCGTCGGATAGCTTTGTCGTCGAGGAGACGCTGAATGAGCTTCTTCCGTTCAGGAGGATGGAAGAGGTTCCCGGGTTTCTGAAAAGACGACATGAACAGGATGATGGAAGTGGTGGAGTCGAGATACGTACCAACCGCCCGTTACCGTGAGATACACCAACGGGCAAGGCTACGAACGTCCCACGGCGATGACTCTGAGTGTCTTTGGGAAAGATGCCCGCCGCTAAACCATCATCGCGAACAGATGCAAAGGTCTGGGCCACCTGCTTGACCACCTGGCCCCAATCAGCACCATCGGTTGGTCCGCCAACGATGAGGACAACTGCGTGCCCATCTTTGTCCGTTATAGCTTGCGGCTGCCTGAAGAGAAGTCAACGAGAGACGACAAGAAAAGAAACGTATACGTACCCGCCTTTCCAAGGAACCACCTTGAACCCCTTATCCAGCAACTCCTCGTACGTCCACGGCGTTGAGCGCTTAGGGACGAGGTTTCTCCCGACCCAACAGTGCTGTGCAACTGGCAGCGCCGTGCTGTCCAAGTTAGTCTTGATGGTGTGAGGCAGCGGGACGTGCTCGGAGGTAGAGAGGCGGGGCGTCCGAAAGAAGTTCGGAACGCGCCCATCCTCGTAAATGGCTGCGTGCGCTTGACGTTTTTTGAGGTTTCGGAGCTTCGACTGCAGCTTCTTATCCCTCCCTCGAGCAGGCTTGACGTCCTTCTTCTCGACTCCAGGCGTTTGAGGCCTACACGCGCAAAGGGGGTTGGAGTGAGCGCAAAGCGGAGGTGCGGTGGGAGAGATGAACGTTGGCGGCGATGGGAAGGCGTGAGGGAGGTTCACCGGGTCTGTGGGATGTGCCGAAGGCACGGGCGCTATAGAGGTCGAAGATGGCCTGGTATTCTTCAGCGAGGAGGGAGGGGGAGGGGAAGGAAGGGGGCCAAGTGTACGCGTGGAGGAGTGGTCTGAAGAGGACGGCACAGCGGGAAAGGAGGGTCGGGACGCGGAGGGAGAGCAGGCGTCCAACCCCTCCTTCAAGTCGGCTAAGTTGAACGTTAGGGGCGCCCCTTCAGCCCCGTCGATTTCTTGCTCGTGTTCGAGAGCATAAAGCAAGCGCTCACGCAAGTCAACATCTGTGACGAGCGCTTGCACAGGCAAGTCGAAGGGGCACGTGAAACGGGGGTCAAACCAGTCGAGAGGGTAGTTGGCTGGCTAGAGAAAACTCGTCAAAACGTACAACGACTGAGATGGGAAGGCACTCACGCCACGTCGCTCCATATTGCCTACGAGCAACGTGGAGCGTGAGAAAGACGAAACGGGGAATCGAAGGAGAGAACTCGGGGGGAAAGTGGAAGCCCAACGCTGCAGTTTCTGCGGGTAAGATCTCTGCAAGCGGTGGTGGGGACGAAGCGTTGAAGTAGAATGTTGAAGTGAAAAAGAAAACGAGTTGGTTCGAACTGAGGCGAGAGAAAATATTCTTCACGTGACTGACGTAATGAGAATTTAAGCTATTGGCAACCCGCTTGTTCGATCAACGGATCAGGGAAATCCCTGGCCTCGGTCGCGCCTCCGTTTTTATTTATTAAACGTTGCAAAATGCAGACGATGGAACGGATAGGCCTGAGCGATAGAAAATACCTCTTTCTTGAGTGAGTCACCCGTTCCTTGCGTCACCGAAACCCCCTGATACGGCTGGGCACCAACTCGGCAGCTCACTTCGACGAAACACCGGTGGAAGATTGAAGTCCACGTTAAGCTGACGCCAAGCGTGGTAAGGTACTCCTCATTGGGCCAATTTGCTTTCTTATTAATGGAAGCATCTCGAGGGTAACGGCAATACGTTGTAACACCCACGGAGCAGCCAATCGTAAGAAGCTCAGTCGGCGAGGAATTCATTTCCTATGTGGATAACCTTCGCCCTTCAACCTTCGTATTCGATCTTTAAAAGGTACCTCATTGAATCACTTTGTTATCGTTGTTAACGGAGGGAGTGGAGTAGGAACAGCTGGGGAATCCTCCAAAGACCGCTGTAATAATACCAGCAAGTCGACGGCGTTATTCACTGCATCGAAGTATGTGTCCATTTGAATTTGAATTTATGTCCTCCCTTGTTGATAGCCTCCCTCGATTTTTTCCAGATCTACTTCTGACTAAATTTTCGTTTCGCTTTCACAACATCCACACCATTGAACGCTGGCATCCCCAAGTTCAGTCGCTCTGACAAGATACCTTGGTCGCAAACGTCGGTCGCAAACCCAAACGGTGAAGCCAAACGGGTTTATCGCAGCGTTCGCATCACATCGATTCAGAAAACGACCCTTGGACTTGGATAGGAGCTGATAGGAGACGAGTGGGTTCCTGTTCCTTTCGCCGAAGGTCTGGCTAGGAACTCAAACAATGGAGTTTCAGACGGAGGTTGACTATCGGGGAAAGGTCCTAAGTTCTGGAACTGACCATTGCAGCAAGATCTGTCGGCGGGCGGTGCCTTGACACGCGTTCTCCCTTTCCTACCGTTTCTGATGGAATTTACTCATTATTCGGGGAACAGAAACCACGCCCACGTTGCGCTGGATCACGATAGCGCGCAGCGGATCGGAGGGCAGAAGAATCTGCGATATTTTGTGCTCAAATACCGCACCATTCTCGCCGTTCGTCTTCTATTCGATATCCATGGCATCGAATTCCAATCCGCCATCGACCAGGACGGACTGCAAGCATCGACGTTACTACGAGGGGTAAACCCTTCCCGCGAACCTCTATCAAGCCCTTCATTAATCAATTTTCTAGGAACAAGGAAGAGCTACGTGAAAAGTCTCGCTTGCGGATGGCGAAACTCCGGGCAGAGAGGTACGCAGAATGGGCCTCAAAGCCTCCCTGAGTTCACTGATGCAAACATCGAGCACAGGCGAGTATTGACGTCGACTCAAACAGGGTTAGCGTCGATTCTTGTCGGGTTGAACAGTGATCAAGACAACACGAGTACCCCGTATGTGGCAAGGACATCTGGAGTCCGAGTCAGTTTCCCCCAACTGACGTTCTCTACCTGGCTAGGGACGGTCGTACTGAACCGGAATCGAATCTACAGTCTGACGATGCGATGGAAGACGAATGGGATTCCGAAGTCGGGTTGAATCCCCGACCATTCAACAAGTACGTCGCAAAAACGGTGTTATTGATTCTGCCAACTTATTTGATCCTTCTACGGCCCTAGCAGTCCTGCTGACCCTGATTCGAATGGATCTGCCGTTGACGACGACGGGCTTGAGCGGATCCGCCTCACTCCGTTCGACGAGATGGATCACTTCAACGCAGCATCGAATGCTGTCCATGCTTGGTTGGCTGAGTGGGGAGGTCTGGAAGCGTGGCCTGTTCACCTCGATTCAGGATATGAGACCGCAAAAGAGACGGGTCACATTGATCAGTGGATCCAGAAGGTATTGGATCATGCTGATCGTGGCCGTTTATTGCGCAATCTTCTTGGTCAAATGGAGACAGCGCTTCCTCCCGAATTGTGGAAGATCCGGGAGCTGTGGCGCCAGCAAACAGTCTTGCTTGGCCTTGTGATTCAGGGACTGGTTCTAATCGAAGTACGGGTGGATATTATCCGAGGTGGACCTTTCAATCTTGTCCAATAAAAAGCTGATATGATTGTAACTACTTTCTGTAATTGACAAAGGCAATCACTATCTACCAAATCTGATCACATGCAGGTTCAAACGCTGACGTCGGATTAATGTAGCTATCCCCCCAAATGGTACGTAGTAGCTCCAGTGGAGGTTTCGCCTGGAAAGAAGTGTGAAGGATGAGTCACAACCGACGGAAAGACCATCAAGAAAATAACCTACATGGTTTTGAGCGTGTTGAGGAGTGCACGTTGTCTAAAAAGAGGATTAGACAAGAAGATAACGGTGAGAAGATATCTACCTTGGCTACGAGGCCTCTTCCTTTGACCTTCATAGCAATGTGAGGCTCGGTGGAGGGGAAAGTGAATCCTAGGGCTTACCGTGTTCCGATGCGACCTGATGAGGTGTCGAAGTGGTGGAAGCTGGTGTTTGGGTTGGTAGATCTCCGGTGACGTGCTTCAAAACTGGCGAGCTGTAAGTCTAAAAGATCAGTGGGCTACGAAGAAGACGTACGGATTGCGCGCATTATGTCGAGCTTGCCAGTCTTCTCAAGTTGTGCAGCACCTTGAAAGCGCCATGATAAATCAAAAATGACTTGAACGATCAACCTCTACTTACAGAGTTCGAGACCACCATGGGCAATGACAGCTACGTCGAGTCGTTGACGAAGAAGCTTGAGGTTTGTATCCAAGCCAGCGAGCACTGAAAGAATAAATAAATCGACTGCAGCTGAGAAGGGTGTATCGAAGACGAACCAGCTTTGCATTCGAGGAGAGTGTTGACGGCGCTGGTGGCGTCCTTGTCTAAAACGCCAATGTTCTCCTCCATCGTTTGTAAAAGGGCGTAGAAGCGGTGAAGCTCGTCTGGGACAGAGATGGGCATCTCAGCCATAGTTATCAAAGCAACAGTAACGAGTCGAGTGGTGGGTCTCCGATGGGGGTGGTTAAAGTCAGAAATCTGTAGTCGGAGCCATGAGTACCTTTTTTTTTGTTTGTCCGCTGTATTCTAAAACGAGAAAAGGGTTCATTGGACGGGCAGTGAATTGTCATTAGAGGAAGAACAGGGATGGATCTCGTACCTCACGAACGAGGATTCCACGGTGAAAATTGAACTATCAGGTTCGGGTTATGGAACCTTACATGGCTGAGCGTAGATCAGCGAGGCGGCGTAGCGGATAAGGTAGAAGTTATCAAAATCGCCCATGTTCAAGTGAGTGAACGAAAAGTTACCCACATTCTTTTTCACTCGAATTTCCAGCAACATACCCTCACCCCACGTACTCCCAACCCATCACTCACCATGCCAAGGCGCTGTTTCTCTAAGGAGCAGCAGGACATGCTCCATACGAAGATTGCGGGCTTCATTGATGCCCAAGGTCGAGGCCGCGGTAAGGCTTTTGCTCGAGCCATCCACGCGGAGTTTTCGAAGCGTTGGCCTGAGCGTGAAGAGCTCTTTCCTGGCCGTCGTAAGATCACTTGCAAGGAAGACGCCGCAGTCCAGGTCTTGAAGGAGAAAAAGGAAGGGGTCAGTGCTGACTTAGCTACGAATGAGATCTGTCACTCACTATTCCTCTAGCAAATCTATTCTTACATGCAGCGCAACTCGGGCAAGCGAGGTCGTTTGACGGGCCGTGCCATCCAACAACTTGTACGCAAGCACCATAACAAGCGGAAGCGCGCTCTCCAATCCGGCGAGATCTACGGCCAGCTATACCCAGAGAAAGTCAGTGTTGTGTATCAAGAACGCAAGACGCCCAACCTAAGTCGAGGTGAACGCCTCAATCTCCGTCGGAAGATCACAAGTGAGTTGTTGGAAGGAGAGTCAGAAGAGGTGAAGCAGGAGGTCGAAGCAGAGCGCGAGAAGAAGAAAGACGAGCTCCACGCAGAGCAAGATGTGGACGGTGATCTCGATGCCGCCGTAGAAGATCCTAAGGCTGCTGCCCAAGAGTGAGTGTCTCGAGCTACACATACCGTGAACTTACCTTAAGTATCTGTAGGTATATCGACGACCTTCCGGCCATGTTGAGCTCGATTATAGACGAGGTCGGGAAGCTTTGTCCCGACTGGGGATTCCAGCTTGTTGCTGCCGGGCCGATGCCGAAAGCAGATAACAAGTTCCGCGTGTTCGAGTAAGTGACGTTATCTTATCACCGTAACCCTTGCTCACCGCGGCCACGTCACGTCCAGCATCTACAGCGGTCCCAAGTCCCTTGAGGGGAATACCTTCTCTGAAGGCCATGACGGGTTTTCCAAGCTGTTCTGTGCCCCGTTGTGTACTTTCGTCAAGGAATGTTTTGGTGCGTATCAAGTTTCTCACCCGTCTTTTTCGTATATACCTATCTTTCTTCGTTTGGTTTGCAGGTCAAAAAGAGGAACGCGAAAAGGTCCTTAGCACGCTGAAGTACACCATCACGCCCGAAAGCTCCGACTCTGAGGATGATAACAACGCCGACCAAGGTGGTGTTGGTTCTTCTAAGTCACCCGGGGCCCCTCCAACTCGTCGCACTCGAAACCCTTCATTCACGGGCTCTGAGGATGATAAACAGACATCTCCTCCACGTCGTGCGCCGCCTCCCTTGGTAACTCCAAACGCCGAAGACGACGATAACGAACACCTTCCACCTTCGTCGCCACGAAGGTCTGGTCGAAAGGCTGCGCAGAAATCCCGAAGAACGACGTTGGACCATTTCCCAATCTCTGAGTTCGACTCTTCTGATTCTGATGTAAGTTATCCTTATACATGTCCTATCTACTATTCTAACAGTTCTATCAGCGTGACGAAGCTACGAACGATGACGACGACCGTACGATAACCAGCAAGCAGGTTGACTTGGGTGAGGGTAGGGAGGATAAGGAGGGTGAAGGCGAGAATGAGCAGGGTAGCGATGAGAAGGGCAGAGACGAGGATAAGGACGAGGACCAGCCCACGTCCACGTCCACGAAACGCTCTCGTCGAGTCGCGTTTGCGGACGAGAGTGACAGCGTAAGATTGTGTTGAACCTATCCTCGATCATACACTCACTTCTTTCTATCGTTCTAGGATCGTCCTATCACATCCAGTGACCACCATGCGAAGAAACGCGCAGCCATCACAGCTAAGAGGTTGGAGACGCGAGAGAAGAGGAGGCTTGAGAAGGACGTTGAGGCAGCGAAGGAGAAGGAAATCGAAGCAGCGAAGAAACGGGCGGAAGAGGTGAAACAGAAGAAGGTAGCCGCAGATGAGGCGAAAGCAAAGAGGGTCGAGGCTGAGAAGGCAGCCAAGGCGACCAAGGCGAAGACCACGAAGAAGAACGCTAGCACTGTTGTTGAGGAGGTAACGACGGTGGAGACCAAGAACACCGGGAAGAAAGCGTCTTCCGGGACAGGGAACAAGGGCAAATCAGGGAAGGCACCCCGTAAGTTCTATCGTAGTAGTCCCGAATTTTTTCATTGATGTTATTGTGTCCCTAGGCCAAGCATCTCCTGCTCAAGACGACCAGGACAATACTAGTAAGTTTCTTGCTCCCTCAAATCACGCTGAGCTGACATACGTGTGTATACATAGTGGTCAACCCCCCCGCTGGCACACGTCTGGCTAAGACCAACGAGACGGCTGCTTCGGGTCCCCGCCGCAAAGTCAAACCCACCCCAAACAGCACCTCTACGCTCTCCTCTCCTGATGCTCCTGCATCCACAGCTACACCCGTGGCTGGCGTACCCCTTCGTCGCAGCGACACCTCCTCCACCTCTCCGTCTCAATCAAAAGGGAAGAATGTTGCTTCGAGCAAGCGCTCTCGCGATGAGCCTGAGGTACCCAGTGAGGAAACATCTGGACGAGCTAAACGCATTCGGAAAGCTCCTGCAGCTCGCGACGCTGTCGTTTCCTTCGCACCACCTCCTCGTGTCAAGCGTGCTTGATATCAAGTCTATCGTCTATCGCCTCCTTGTGTGTTCCATTTTTCGATTTTGTCCCCCCTCACTTCCCATTCTCGATTATAAGTTCACCTTCGCCTTTTTTCTCTCCTTTAATTTCATGATTTCGTGTACATCTTACAGTTACAACGTTCACTCTTTTAGAATCAAGTCCCTCCTTCTCTCAGTTCACCACTCTGTTCCGTCTCGTACCTTACCCCTTGTCCCTTTGTTTACATATCCCTCCCATCTTTCTCAACACCCTCGTTTACCTCTCACTCCTTTCTCTCTTCTCCTTGACATTCTCACATTCGTGTCCTTGATACCCATCTTCACCCTTGCATTGACGCCCTTACCCTCGCGTCAACACCCTTACCCTCGCATCAACACCCTTACCCTCACGTGCCCTTACGCGTCAACACCCTTACACGTCAATGCCCTTACCCTCTCGTCGACACCCTTACCCTTGTGTTGACGCTGACCTTCACGTCGACGTGACCCTCCCCTTGGCATTGATACCCTCACCTTCACATCGCCTTCATGTCAACGGCTTCACCCTCACATCAACGTCCTCACCCTCGCGTTGATGTCCTCACCCTCACGACTCCACCCTCAAATTCATGTTGACGTCTCCGCCCTCACGTCTCCACCTGCACCTTTGTGTCGACATCTTCATGCTCATGCTGTTGTTGATGTCCTCCTTGTATTAACCTGGTGTCAACATCCTTCCTGAGTTTTTCCCTCTTCACCCACCTCTAACATTCACTCTCTTTGTTGATCCTTGTGCTCTTTGCCCTTCTGCTATCTTATCCTTTCTTTGTTGTCTCCACATCCATGTGATAACTTTCTTTAATTACTTGTTTCCTCTTCAATTCTCTGACTTTCATGGTCCTTGTTCTCAGTTTGATACTACCTTTTTGATATTACACTATCTCTTCCTACTTCAGTTCACCTAGGGCTAGCCTCTCCATTATTAGTGATTTTACTTATGAATTATTGACAGTCCTTACACAATGTGGCTTTGGCACTATACCTCTGTAATGGAACTTTTTGTGCACAATTCCATCTCATCCAGGCTGGTCCTTCTGGGTAACAATACTTTTGCTATCAAGAGGGTGATATAACATCCAAATTGAACAGTTGGATAACATATTGCTTGATCTACCTACCCATGACAATTTCTGGGTCATTACATGCAACCTTGGATAAGGATGGGCATCTAATCCAGATGTTTGGATGACAATTACTGATGCTACCCAGATCAGCATTCAGATAATGGGTCATGGAATTTATTCTATCCAGGACCACATTTAAACCATGGATTATTCTCATCCAACTCATCACCCTTGATAAGGTTGTCAGTTTAATCCAGATGACTGGTTAATGATACTTATACCACTCTAATCAACACTTAGATGATGGGTCATTTGACTTATATCACCCACAAGGTCTATTTTATGGGCAGTGATACTTGTACTACCCATACTAGCACATTGATGATGGGTTGTCAAACTAGTGTCACCCAAACAAGGTCTGTTTTCTGGACAGTAATATCTGTGCTAACCTAGTTCTGTTATCAAATGCTGGGGTTATTTGAGTAATATCACCTATCATCTGGGCAATAATGTTCAGATCATCCAGACCAGGGCCCAACTCTTGGGTCACTCAGTTCATATCACACATATGACATTTACTTGCTGGACAAGGATACCTACCTCACCCAAATAAACATTCAGATACTGGATTGCTAGGCCTATATCCCACATACAGAATTTATTTTCTGGACAAACAGCACACATACCACCCAGACCAGCATTCAAATGTTGGGTCACTAGACTCATATTACACATACAATGTTTATTTCTGGACAAGAATGCCTATATCTCCCATATTAGAACTCAGAGCTGGGTTGTTTGATTTATATGCCAGAGAGAAAGACCCTAGCCTCTGGACAATAATGTTTATACAACCCATGTCAGCATGGATTATTCAAGTAATATCACACATACAAGCTCTATTATCTGGGCAATAATATCTATCTCACCCAGACCAGTATCCAAATATTTGATTAGTGAATTCATATGGCCCAGACAAGATCTCTCTTCTGGACAATGATACTTATGCCACCCATACCAGAATCTAAATACTGGGTTATCACATACAAATCCTATTTTCTGGACAATAACCCCCATACCACCCAGATTGGCATCCAAAGTCTGGGTTGTTACAGCTATATCAGCCAGGCAAGGTCTGTTTTCTGGGCAGAGATATTGGTACAACCCAGATCAGCAATCAGATGCTGGGCAATGATACTTGTACCACCCATGTTAGTATTCAAATAATGGGTCATCAAGCTCATATCACCCAGACAAGACTTCTCTTCTGGGTACTGATACTTATGCCACCCAGGTCAGCATTCAGGCACTGGGCTATTGAGCTCATATCACACATACAAATTCTATTTTCTGGACAATAACCCTCATACAACCCATGTTAGCATTTGAATGCTGGGTTATTGGACTTGTATGACCCAGAAAAGGTCTGCTCCCTGGGCAATAAATAATACTTGTACCACTTGTGTTAGTATTCAAATAATGGATCATCAAGCTCATATCATCCAGACAAGACTTCTCTTCTGGGTACTGATACTTATGTCACCCAGGTCAGCATTCAGGCACTGGGCCATTGAGCTCATATCACACATATAGATTCTATTTCCTGGACAATAACCCCTATACCACCCAGATTGACATCCAAAGTCTGGGTTGTTACACCTATATCAGCCAGGCAAGGTCATACTACACAAACCAGATCTATTCTATGGGTGATAATACCTATACTATCCAAACACAGAAATCTATGAATTGGGTTGTATTATTCATATCATACAGGCCAGTGTTCACTATGGATAACTTCCCTATAGCAACCCTTTTGAAACACCATGGCTTGGGTAATGATTCCTATGCTATCCAGTTGAATTGTGTATCTTGGGTCAATATGCTTAATACAACCCATCCTGGATAACAATACTTATACTTAACCATGAGGTGATGGGAGTGCACCTCATGCACACATGGATGGCTTTATGTATTCTTACCCATAACCTGGTGGGCATGAGTAAACTGCCCATACAGTGTCTCCCTCAATGAACATGGATGTTAGTATGCATAATGTATTAGCCAGAATATGTAAACATCTTTAGGGTAATTACCATGAAAATATGCATAACTGAGGCTGCATGGGGTGAAGCGCCTAGCTTCTTTAGGTGCGCATAAACGGTTCAAGATTGTTCAACTTAGAAACCTATGCAAACGCGCACCATCGCTGCTGAATGAGATGACCAGCCGAAAGAGGGATGCAGAGTGGTGTTGGATTGGGGTACAGTGCGCTACTTTCCCCCCTTCTCTTGGCGGTTTGGCTTTCCGAACGCCCATCCTCGGACCTGCCTCATCCCTTCTCCCACCTATTCCATTGTTTCTACAGCGTAATACATCGAGATTTCTTTTGATATCCAAGCTGAGGGTGTCATGGCCCATCGTGTCGCATTGAAGCATATATTTGAGGGAGCCTGAGCCATATTTCAAGCATTCAATGGAAGGCAGGCGGAGCCAGCTCCCATCAATTTATTTTGGGTATATTTTCGGGAATATCCCTCTGAAACTTGTGGAAAATGAATGTGGAATCGGAAACTGCGTGAACAATGCCGGATTTCGCACAGATTATCTACGAACCGTGCCTAAAATGTACCTACCTTCCTGTATATTTTGCAGGAATTTCTGATTCCACGTTCATTTTCCACAAGTTTCAGAGGGATATTCCCCGAAATGTACCCAAAATAAGTTGACAGGCTTGCAGGGACCTGCCGCAGCTGCTCACCGCCGTCCATTAAATAATTGCAATATGGCTTAGGATCTTCTTACACGGGCTTCAACTCTGGCACAGGGCAGGCCACGAAAGACTGCTCAATCAATAGTGAAGAGGAAAACACCAATATATTTTAGAAGTAGATAGCACGAGACAGAAGGATATTGCAAGAGACAAAAGGAGGCGATCAGAATACCCGAGAAAAGGCTGAGAACTCGTAGGAACGCATTAGAGGGTCAATGTGATATAAGATAGACCGACCATATCCATGTCGCCGTGCTGGTAGTAGTAGTATGCTCAGTTTCAAACACTTGAGCGCAAAGACAGCGAATCAGCATCAGAACCGAAGTAATACGAAAGACTTGACCACGTACCATTAGGGATGGCGTCCCAGAAAGCTCGTATACACCTGCATTACATATTACGCCGTCTAAAGCACCAGGGCTAAATAGAACCCATCAGTATTATAACCTGAGATGATAGTGAACGCACTGGACCTACAATCGCGACGCTGGTGTAAAGTCTTACTGCTATATCAAAGAGGGACACGTCAATGTATGCATATATCGCACGTCGAGAAAGCGGGGAGGCAGACTCACGCACGTAAACCTTCGCATCTAGGCCAGCTGGAAACTAGAGTACGAACGGTATATCCAATTGATTACAAGGCAAGCTTACTATTGACACCAGAGAGGTCTTAGCTCTGTCCATCCAGCAGGCATCCGGGATCTTGAGAACTCGGGGGAGATCAATACAGTGTGACAAGGACTTACCATCCATGTATCTTCGCTTGCCCTAAATACTGGAATAATTGGACAAAAGCCACTGTAATTAGCGTATCGGACTTGAGCTCGAGATTTGGCATGGAACGAGAAGCTTACCTTTGTATCTGCGGACGCCAGTGGGCTCAAACATCGGGCTATATGGGAGTAGAATCTAAAACGTGATGGTATGCGTGAATGGCATGCAATTATGACGAAGGCAGGGAGCCGGACTTACGTATATATGCACCCATTTGCACAATAATAGAAGAGGGTAGCTCATTCGAAGTGCTGTGGTGCTGGTTCTGTTGCTGGAACTTACAACCTGCAGGTCTTGGATGAGCCTCGAGACTGTGAAGAGTCTGTATGCAGGTTTCGAGTTTTACGGATATTGTTACCGATGCGAATTCAGGACGAGGCAGCTTACTGTCCAGCCTTTTCGAGCTGGACTCGATGATCCTCGCATGGTGACACAGTCTGGAAAGAACAAATATCGAGATTGGATCCTCGACTGCATCAGAACGCAGAATGTGGAACAGACAGCGCATATATCGGGCTCAACTCACGAACAACTCAGGAAACGACGAGGATCACCGCCAGATGAACTCCATGTCATCGCACCCTCTTCACGTTGAGGTTACTGGCGCGACTAGAACTGCTACTTCCATATCACGGCCTTTGACCCGTCCTCGAGTCCAACATACAATCGGGTTCTGGTTGCCATCGAGTCCGAGGTGTATCGTGAGGTCTTGAACTTGGACTGGACATAGTTCAAATGCTTTCTCTTGTTTTCGGCGTTCGGGAACAGTCTGGAGAGTTTTGCTTCGTGAAGTCGCGTTCGGAACAGATGAGGGCTGGAGATGATGATGCTGGAATAAGCCAAGTCGCGAGACGAACTGAGCGCGTTATTGTTGTTGTGCAGATCTAGAATTCTCTCAAGTTTTGCGCTTGCAGTGCTGGAAAATGTCGGAAAATGCCGGATTTACAAAGATTTCCCCCCTGCGGAAATGTCCCAATGGGCTTTGTGCGGTGAATTGCCAGTGTTCCGTCGTTTTTGTTTGGGCACTTGGTGGATTGAGATGGATATATGCTGTATGACCCCGGAAGCGCGCTGGTGGGAATGGGGTAAATAAATGGAGATCTGGGCACTTACATTCCAAACAAGCACTGACTTGACCTCGCCAGGCCCCCAAGAACAAAGAGTCATCCGCCTCGACTCTTTCCATCAACTCAGTGAGAATCCGAGCTGAGAACGAATAACGCTCCAGCGGGGTTGAGCGAGGTGGGTCTGTACGAGTCACGTCGCCATTAGGCCAGCCCTTTTTCTTCGTGTGGAGGCTGGCTTGTTGGGGCTCGTGGGGCTGGTGTGAAGATGAGCTTTGAAACGACATCCCGACAACGAACAAAGTCAAACAACTAATGCTTCACCGATCGTCCATTGTCCCAGACGAGACCCGCAAGAGGCGAGTGTTAGGTTGAAAGGCGTTTCTCCATTGAGAAACTTCACGCTACGCGGCTCGCGGCTGTCGAAATCAGCATATCGAGTTGGGTGCTGTGGCACCGACAACATACCCCGCCTCAAAAGGCACTAGCAATCTTCTCTCGGCCGGACACAAGGGGCTCATACAGCTCTTTGCAAAACGATAGACGTTTCGCATTGACTCGGTGTACAGGGTAACTGTCCAATTGAATGGGCTGAAAGCTGGTCAGCTGGTCAGCTCCTCCCAAAAACGAAGGGAGCTATCCTTGCTGGTATGGATCGTGCGAGACAAAGCCCGTGTATGGTCGACCAACGGGTTGTCCTTAGCGCCCTTATCCTCTTAAGGATTTCGGTAGGATGGTTGTTTGTGCAGAAATCTTCAGCTAGTAAACCCAGCGTGAACTTGTTCCATTCGATCCTTGGTATGAGGATGAAGGCAAATGTACATAACATGCATGAAAATTCCAGAAATTTTCCGTATTCAGACATTTTGAGATATGCCCAGTTTTGTGGTAAAAGCAGATAAATTCGAGTGGAAGTCACCATCGCACTGAGATCGCATGGACCAAAAAATAAGAATATTTTTGCCCGAACTGCGGTTGAACTTACAAGATCTCGGGTAATTTCTCCGGTCAACGGCCCTCGTAGTTGCCTCACTTCGCAAATTTGGAAAAGTGAGTGGCTTATATATATAACTGGGAACTTAGCACTGTGGGCCATGGCAAAGCCTGGCAATAACCGAGTCCCATTTTTTTTTGAACCATTCACTCACTGCACTCAATGTACTGGTGCACTGATACAAAGTCAACAGGCTAAAATATATGTTACACCTCTGACTGCATTTCTTCCTTTGCCTGACTGTCAATTTTTATCAGAACAAGACAGACCTGGGATCTCTTACTAATATTCCCTCATTTTTTGGTAATTTTCCTGATTTTTTTATACCATGAAACACAGGAAAGAAGAATTGTATGCCAAATGG
>ML208742.1:0-18424 GCA_004369065.1 Pluteus cervinus
GTTTCATGCAATTGACTGTGAGAAATCATGACAAATAACCCTAATCTAGGGTTCGACCCCTCTAGGTTTTGTCCATTCACCTCCTTATAACCCTAAGGAGGTGCCATTTGCTCCTCTGATTGTGACGTCAGGACAGTCCGCCAGAGATGAAGTTCACGAGCGCTTTTACCTCCGTCGTCCGCCTCTTCCCTCCTCTGGTCCTTACAATATCTCACCGTTTCATTCTCCGTTGTGCCAAATGCGAGGAGCTTGCCATGTTGTTGGAGTTCGTCGTGTTGAGATGTCCATCTTGATTGTGATTAGAGCTCGACTCATCGAAGGAAAGGCGGTATAGGGATAAATAAACAAAACGATGAAAGGAAAGTGAGCATTTCGAACAGTGGCGTATTTGTCAACGAGTTGAGGACCAAACAAGTCTGGGCGTCTTTCACAAATTCACAACCCAACGAAACGAATTTGACACGAATGATGAAGATGGAATAATCACAACGACGATTCGTCTCAATTTCTCACCGAGGGGACTTACGAAACTAGTGGGCAAAAATTGAAAACTTGCTCGACGGTCACGGCGCCAAACAACAGAAAGAGTTAATTCAAGTTATGCCCCTCAATAAGGTGTCTCCTACCTCTCATTCGTCTCGCATGGGCTCGATCTTTGCCAACAAACTCTGTTTGTAGAGCACTCTTCCTGGCTCGGTTATCGTTCAGCGGTATAAGGAAGGATCGTACGTGGCTGTTCAAGTTCATTCATGACATTTTAGTTGCTGATCTTTCCTCATCTAGGTAATACTTAACCCCTTGTATCATGGGGGATGTAATTCCCGCCTTCTGGGTCTATCTCACCGTTCACGGAGATTGCACAGACTGGTCAGGATGCCCTTGCTCCGAAATTTTATTTACGGTAGTCGATTCTCTGATGAATGGATACAAACTCGAAGACAGCCCTCACTCGTCGTCGTATCGTCCACGGGGAATTCGACATTCAATTATCGCTGCCACAGGAACACTCAAGAGGCATAGATGAACATGCGAACTGTACTAGCTTTGGTGAGCTCACTTTCGTTTACGTTCCACATCCACTCACAATCGGTAACGTCGGGACTCGGTTTGAGAAGGGCACTTATATGTGCGTCGTTATACTGTTGATCAGCTGGACATTAATGACAGGGCCTATTTATGCATCTGGACGTGTCCATCTCGTTGGTTGGTATGAACCTCGAACTCTATCTGCTTGATATTTGACGGTGTTGCCCTTAGGCGGGGTTTCAAGAATTTACGCATGCCCTTCCTCTCCTGCTGAGTATAACGGACATCACTCAGCGGAGCTTATGATTCATCGAGCGGACAGCGCTACCGTCGGCCATTCAATAGCTTCTCCAGTTATAAGAAGTGTCCGGGAATGATTTTGTTCATTCCCACCCGATATTCAACGTCAACCACCAACCTTTGTGACGATTTAGCGCTTTAGCTGTTGCCTAACTGGACAAATCGTAGTGGGCCCTGCGCCTTGAAACCACATTCAGGTCGTGTTCACGCGCAGTTGTTGAACTTGTTTTGACAACTGTGACTCGACGGACAAACTTTGACCAAACAAATTCGCTCAAGCCACCACATTTCACTTGTCTTCTCCCATCTCGATTCAAGTGACATTCTTCCGTCTAGCAGCGCGCGCTATGATCCACACAGATAAAGGTGAGAGGAGCATTTCATAAGGACCACATCGAGCTGCTATTGTTTATCATTTCTTTATTCTCTCCTGAACATGGCCGTCCTCATCGTTTGTCCCTTCCGTTTTCTAGATTCCGAATCCGAGGGACCAGGCAGTCCCCCGGTTTCCTCTTCCACCGCCTCTACCACGCAAACCGTCTTTCATGACGTTCCTGCTGATGATCTTGCCACAACGTGTCAAGATAGTCTTGACGACGACGTTGCCACACTCGAGGCACGTATTGTCAGCTTGAACGTTCAGAATTCGCGCACCGCCATTGCTCGTCTCCCCATGGAACTCATACAAGAAATTTTCGTCATAACCTCTCGAAGTGCTGGATACCGGAGGGTCGGAAAGACTGCCCTGGCCGTGACTTGGGTCTGCCACAGCTGGAGAGAACTAGCACATGGCACCTCGACTCTTTGGAGCCACATTGACTTCTCCAACCTGGCCTGGATCGAAGTGGCTCTATCCCAAGCACGAAATCAGCCGCTTTCCCTTTCGTTTGACTTTGGATTGGACGACTATGAAGACGCGCCCACCTTATTTTCTCTGTGCCTCCGAAAACTCCCTCAAATCGAGACACTCAGCGTGGCTCGAACCTATGCGGTGGGCAACGAATTGGACGTTTGCTTAAACCCTCTATGGACGACCAATGCACCTATGCTCGTGGAATTAGCGCTCCACAATCGAACCATCCCCACGACAATCACTCCGGAAATATTTCCCGGACTCGAAAGTCTCTCGCTAAACGAGTGCGAATTCGACTGGGAGTCTTTGCCCCTACGATGTGGCTTGAAGACCCTCTCGATTCATCGCCCCAGGTCCCGAATTTCAGCCGAATTTCTTCTCGATAAGTTATGGGCCCTCGGATCTTCTCTTGAGTCACTAAGATTGAACGAAACCCTCCTCGCCTCGACCACAATCGCTCCCCATCATCCTAATCCCTCTTCCGGACGATCGCGCAAGGAATTCCCCAAGATCAGGCATTTCGAGATGCGGGACCCTCGGGCCACACAAATTATCTTCATCCTAGATCACATCCTCTTGCCGTCACATGTCGAGACGATCGAAATCAATGCGTTCAGTGCCAACGCGCAATTTGACATCGCAAAAGCGTTGATATCCTGCCGAGGTCTCGAAAACTGGCCTACCAAAACCGTGGAGTTCGATTTACAATACGACATCCTCGTGTTTTGGGCAACAGACCCCGAAAGGAGAGAGTCCATCTCTTTCACCGTCAGCACAGCCCTAGACGTCAGATGGATATATAAAAGCCCTGTGGGCATAGTCCACATCCGATATATAAAGCCTTGTGGGCTGTGGAATATACGAGACAGTGCGTGGGCTGGCTCACCTTGCATCGGGGTTTTTTCAGCCTGATTTCCAGTTCGGGTGTGTGCTTCTTTTTGGTTTTTGGGCGACGGGTGTTCGATCCCATCAATAATTTGATGTTCTGCCCGTTGTTCCCGCTGTTCCCGCCCTCTCCCCCGACCTATGCGATATTCCCACTATAGATATGTTTTTGCAATGTTTTCGTCACCCGAAAACCAGCCCCAGGTATGGAATTCCTTCGTCGTTTCAGTTCTTTCAGTTTGTGAATTCCGTGCCTGTTGTCTGCTTCGTGATTGCTTGTGATGCAGCACATCAGTCTAGAAAAACATATAATTCAGTTTTCTTGATTCCTCTTCGCTTCCTCGATTTTCGCCACATCACGACTGAAGCTCACCGTCAAATTTGAACTTGTGTCATGACATGTCGCGATCGGTAAAAGCTCACAACGTAGTACAATGGCGGGGGATATTAAAAAAACATACCAAAAACATATCACAGACATCCAGAACGTGGTGTTGGGCTTGGTTCGAGCTCAACTCAACTCGCAAAAGAGAGAACAATGATGAGAAAGTCTGAAAACTGAGATTTTGGCGTGAGGACATGACCCAATTGCAATTCCGACTCTGGTCAAACCCGTTTGTTTCCCCTTCCCTGTGGTTTTTGGCCGATTCAATCAAGCTCAAGCTTAAGTTTGTGCTCGAGCTTTTGAGTGTTTTACCACAAGATGCTTGGCCATGATGAGCAAATTTGAGAGGGAAACATATCAAATAACATACCAAAAACATTCCGGAAAAGCTGCATGATTGATAGTTCTGCTGTGGGTGCACAAAAGCCATCAAGTATCAAGGTAGGACCTCCTTCCGTATGGCTAGTAGCATTGAGACCAGAAGCACGGGTGTGTTTTGCATGAAGAATATCTACGATATCAACTTGAATCTGCTCAAGCTACCATGAGTTAGTAGGTATTTTTCGTCAGTTTTGATTCATCGTCTGACCTTTATTATCTTACTGATTGACTGGTGGGGGATACAATACCAGTCGAACCGGAAAGTAACTCCGGTCCTCTTTTGATCCTACCCTTGTCACCGCGTCGGAGTGCACGCCCACTGTATGTCGTTTTTCTTGTCATACTGGTTGCCGGACTTTGTCCTTGTTTTGGCATTTCAACCCCGAACGTGTCGGCCTTTAGTTTTCCCTCGCACATCGTTTTCTCTACCGCCAACAGCTCCTGCCATTTATCTCGGGAAGCCATGACCTCTCAATTCTCGACCAGGTTCTACCAAGCGCCTGTCAGGAAAAAGTCGAAAAACGCAGTTACAAGACCTATGGTAAGTTCTTCGTTTGAATGCACATATACTGCAGCTTGAATATTATCTTGAAAAATTATTAGGTTCCATTGCTTCCTCTATGCCGTAGTGCCACGACGTTGATGGACGAGTGGAACCACATCCCTTACCAGAAAGCGACGAGGTAACTGTGGCTCACGGCCATCCACGAATGTTTTCGTATGTTTTTTCCCGCTCTATAGACATAATACCATGCTAACCATGACCTTCACCAACATTGGCAACAAGGATGAAGGTCGTCGGAGCCATCCATAGGCATATACGCCACACGATCTTCAATACAACATCGAGGAAACGGACATGGCGACCAGAACAAGAGGAGAGCATCGCTGTGGCACCAGTCCGATCCGGGCGTTGAAGATGATGTGACGCGTTTCGAAACTATGTTGTATGTCTTTTTGTTTATGTCCTGTAGTGTTCTCGTTTTGTGTATGATCGTTTCTCCCAGGACAACAGCGCGACTGCCGTTGACGAAAGGCAGGGACCTACCATCTCAATGAGCACCATAGCATCCTGAAGAGGACATCGGCGGGGAGGAACTACAGTTGATAGAGCTTCAGACCAAGGAATGATGGTTTGATGATTTGTCGGTATGTTTTTTATTATCCACCTGTGTTTTTTTAATTATGAATTCTAACATACTATTCAAACAGCTACCCTTTGTATTTAGGATATAATAGCTACCGACGAACGAAGTAGACCAGCATTTTTGCAAAAATAAAATAAAATAAAACTTTTTCAACAAATGCGAACATTGGCGGTGTCCTGTCCAATTCGGCTGCCTTGCACCACATTCCCGATTGCAATCTGTCAACACCTGCAGCCCGACGTCGACCTTCGGTGGACAACGCTCCTGCTTCTTGGGTCTGTCACGACCGGATTTCGCCGGGAATTCTTTTGCTCGAAGCCTACGACCAGACTGTCTGATATATTGCACAGTGACTGTGGCCAGCGCGTTTCATATATCGGACGTGACCTGTGGCCACAGTCATTTTATATATCAGCCTGCCAGCCACTGGTGGTCAGCAAACCCGCCGTTGACTATCTGAGTGTCCGACCTATCTTCGAAATGCTTCCACATTTACCAATGGAGACTCTCGTCCTCTCCGGAAATTCGGTTGACGACAACACCTCCGTCCTCCTCGCCGACCTCGATAAGCCAGGGACCATCAAACGTCTTGAAGTCATTCAAGTCTTCATCCCAGCCTTCACCTCTATAATCCACAACCAAAATCAGCGGATTCGGGAGGTCGTCAACTTGAAGGATGTTCGAGACATCGGAAAGAAGATGGGTAGTGGGATGAAAGCTCAATGCCGAAGCATCCTAACATTCCACAAGCTCAACGTGTTGGAGTATTACGGGGACTACAAAGCCGACGTAAACGGACTCGGAATGTTTCCAGAGGTCTATGAGGAAGCTGTTGAAGACGAAATCAACCCGTGGTGGTGTGCCACTGTACTATCAGACAAGAACGGTCGATTTTCGCGAAGATACTTTGATGTCCTCGGCGAATGGTTGAAGTGGAGACGAGCCGTGGGTCTGGGAGTGCGCGAGGTCGTGTTCAACAACATGAACATCCCGCCGAAGACGTATCTCGAGCGGCTATGTAGGGGTGTTCATATCGAATGCGTCGACGCAACCCACGTAATCGATCCCAAAAGAAGAATGAAGGTATTGTCCTTCGAACCTAATCCGAATGCCTGATCTTTCGGTGAGCGTTTCTCACCCTCGGCATGAGCCTTTTCTAAGACCTGCCACTAGAACATCACGGTTTCCCCTTTTCACTTTCTCCTTATCTCGTTATCTTTCTATGTACCCCTACACATGTACTGTACATCTTTTATCTTCGATTCATCTCCGATTTCGCACTCTCTTTCTCTATCTCTCACCATGTCTCCCGTTTCATGGACTTGCAATTCCTTTATATCCACGAGGTCGACTCATACCCGCCGCTATATCTAGTCGTAGTTCTCTGGCAGAAACGTTGACAATAATCTGTACATGAATAGTTCCTTCCCGTCATAATAGCGAATTCGGTGTCATGCCTTGTATCTATTCTTGTATTACCGTAATCTCACGACATTGTGTTCAGAACATCTCCTACTCTCCTATAGAAGATTAGAATTAGAATGCCATTATTCTCATTGACGAACATATCTAGTAATATGATTCTACGTCGCAAACATAACCACAATCCCTCCTATCAGCACGAGCAACCACGTCGATACGGAACCTCGACTAATCCTCAGCGTAGTTGCCGAAGTTGAAGGCTCAATAGGCACGAAAGGTCCCAGATTACCTTGAAGTACGAAGATCTATTCACGTCGTCAATCAACCAAACGACTTCCAAGAGAATCGAGATACACATACCTCTCCGGTTGCGTCAGAACTCACGAATAGCCTCCCTTCCATATCAAATTGAAGTCCCACAGGTCGTATACATGGTCCTGGACACGCCGTAAGATTCCCCGCTTGGATGAGGTAGGTATAACCCGTTTGCGAGGTAACGTTCGCAACGGGTGCATGCGTCGATGTATTCCATGGAATCCTAACATTCTACGTATTAGCGTTATGCTTTACTCCATGGAAAAACGTGTGAGAATACTAGGAAAAGTACGTACATGGCAACTCCGAATCCGACATGTGGGTTCGATACACTACCGTGAAAATGAAACTAAGCTTCAGAAACGCACGAGAATCAGAGCAAAGACACATACTTGACGAGGGCAGGGTCTCCGATACTCGGCGTTGACGAACTACCGTGAAACGAAACAAAGCCATTACCCACCCAAGACAAATTCAACCCAACAAACGAAACATTGTTGCCAGTTACACCGTTATAAAACTTAATATCTAGTGGGGACGCGTGTGCTTGGAAAGTCAACATAGGTGGGGTGTTGATATCCGGTGATTGACAAGATGTGTCGTTTAAGAGAGTATACGTGAAAGCAAACTGTTCACCAGTTGTGAAATTACCGAACCCCGTCGGATCCCAAACCGTAGCGCAAGACCTATTTGAAGTGTCATTTTATTGCAACGGAAGAAAAGAAAGGAAAACGGACGGATAACCATAAAATCCCCCAGTAATGTTATCTAAATCAACCACATTCAACTCGTCTGCAGGGTTGTTCTATAACGCAACATGATGAGGACCAACACATTGATGGGAGATGCCAAACTTACTGGTATGTGGGTATCATTCCATAACGACAGATCAACACTATTCTCCGCAATCCACAAGTTGTTGCCAGAATCTATCGTTAAACCAACACCGTTCCTCACACCCACGGCGATCACCTCGCCATCCATCCAATTGTGTCCAAAAGTCGGGATCGGAGCGTTGAGCGCGAAGCGACGAATTTGAGATACCCCAGACGAAGCTTGTCCAGCGTAAAGATTACCTTCAGAGGCGGGACCAATTGACACGATGAGGAACGCAGGGTCTGTGTCAGAGGGAGGCTGATAAACGAGAGTATGAGTATTATTATAATCTAGAAATCGTCCATTGTTCAACGATATGAATAACCAATCATCAGTAAAACGGCCCACCTGTGCCGTTCCAGCCGCCAAGCTCATTCACGATTGTTGTTGGGTTGCTAGAACCAACACTGATCGACCTGGAATCGTACTTATACGCGTCGACGGTGCCCCTCGCGCTCACGTATAGCATTCCATTCCCAATTTCGATTCCGTGGTTATAACCGGAGTTCTGAACGACAACAGACCGTTCCCAACCCTGACAATGACTGGTATTCTTGAGAGTCAACGCGACGACGCCGAAACCCGCCTCGACGACCAAAAGATTCGAAGCATCATCGAATTTCATACCTCTCGGGTGCACGAGGTTGTTGAATATAACTTGCCCCGTTACTCCCGATGAAAGATTCGGAGCGTAGGCGAATTCGAGTGAAGATAAGTTTTGGCATTGCGAGAAAACGGCGTCAAAATGGGCGGCAAAAACCAGGAGGAGAAGCGGGAGCATTGTCGAGAAAGGTTAAAACGGCCAACCGAGTATATCTAGGGATCATTATCCACACTGAACTCCTGGAAGAAGAGATTGACACTGACGTTGGTGCATGGGAGTATATTGAATGGTTAGTCTTGGCGGTTTGTCTTCGGAGAGTTCTGTCTCGGCGATTGTCTTTTCCGTAAGAAGCTTTTCCGGAACTGCCAGGACGTGGCCAACCAAAACATGCAGAATTGTGAATAGGCGCCAACTCAAGGATTCCAGCGCACCTTGCAGCGCTCTCATCCTGGCGCCTGTTGGCCTAAAGATATGGGAATGCTCGGCGCAGATAGCAGGGGCGAAGCGACCTCGGTGCGAGTTCCATCAAAGTCTTCGGCGTCGTCCACAACACGACGAAGGCAGGTGACGTCTGGATGACATTCCGAAGAACGGGACGAGAGACCGTGGTCATCGCGAAATGAAAGAGCTGCGGGATGGCGCCACCAAAAGCAAACAAAGACAAATCGTGGTGCCTTGACAACGGAGCCGTGTTTGGAGCGCGAAAATGAATTGATTTTCGGCTCCACCTGGAAACGGCCGCCTCTCCCTCTTTCTCTCCTGTTCTCCTCCGTTATCCATCGCCCAAACTTATCGCTTAGCTTCCCCCCAACATCGCCCGAGAAACTTGGGCCACCTCGAAGGAAATCCATCATCAAAGGATACATTAGCGGCTGCGGGTTACCGCGATCCATGGCATCTGCTCTCGTTTCAGAAGCACAAGGTGCGTTGAAGTTCTTGATCTCTCCACGAGTACGAGCACAAGGCGGGAACGGAAGAGATATGGGCAGGACAAACGACAATAAGGGCGTGATCGTCAAAAACCCTAACTCCTGGAGACGCCCAATTTGGCACGTTGCAGTATTGTGACGGCGGTGTGGAATCCTTTCACCACCTTCGTCTCCTGCCAGCGATGCTGCGTCCAGCTGTTGTCCATGCTCCAAGTCCACCGTTTGCTCGTCGTCGAGCCCACCGCTCTCCTTCGTAAAGCATCCCCGCTGGTCGTTGTGCTCGTGCTCTTTGTCTTTCTTGAAAGGAGACTCTCAATCACACGATGGCTAATTTCGTTCTTTGTTCCGTTTTCTCTAGCACACACAGATCGAGGGCCACTCTCTCTTTCATTAGACACAAGACCTTCCTCATCCCCATTCCCATCACCCTCGTCATCGTTCTTGCCACCACCCATGCCGGGTGCTCATGAATTCGCTCTCAAACCTCCAAAACGTGTTTCCGCGTCAAGCGTCAACGGCACCACCGGTAGCGTCGTGAATTCCAAAAGGGATACTGCGTCGGAACCTCCTTCGACCTCGGCAACACCTGTGGAGAGTTCAAAGTCAATTCCACCTCCAACGGTGACCGTTCCAACAGACCCCGTCTCCGTCGTCGATTCCGACGTACAAATGACATCCGTATCGTCCCCTGCCGTTCACAACGGCGAGACAAAGACGGAATCATCACCACACGAGACCACTTCGTCTCTCCACCAACTATCGGCCTCCAGCTATAGTTCGGCCCCATCCTCATCTTTCACAACCCCCACTACGTCTACCACCAACCTCCCTTTAACACCACAAGCCCACCACTCACTAGAAGACTCTCTTATATCCTCCAACCCTGTCGTCTTCACCTCTCCCGCATCAGCATCAAATTCCCCCACGCACAACAAGAAAATGAGCATAAACGTGGCGGGAGTTACCAACAACAATAACAATTGGGATAACGACAATAACGGGTCCAATTTCAATGACCCCTTACCCTCCCCTTCCATCTCCTCCAACCGCCCTGCTCCACCTTCACCCGCTATGTCTCGTCGTACCTCATCCATCCGGTCATCTCGCTCCCGTGGTTCTCGTCCTCCATCCCAAGCTATCTCTCGTACAAATTCCGTTCGGAAAAGCTCGGGATCTGTCGGTGGTGGTATCAATCCATCCTTGACGTCGTCACCGCTGTTGAACGCGACACCAGAACGCTTAAGCGTCCATGGGACCTTGTTTTCAAGTCCTACACCAGTCTCATTACCACCACTTCAATCAGAAACTGACGACTTCCCCTCGCCGTCAACGCCAGTGCCACCAGAAACGCCGGTGACAGCACAACTACCAATGGATGTGGACAAGTCGTTATCAACCCCTCCGACCCTTGTCGACTCCACACCCGTTCAACCAGTCGTCTATATCAAGATTCGCGACTATGGGTTCGCCATCGACAACGACAAACATCATGGGTTAGGTCCTGACGTACCAAGATCAAACCACGTCGGACGGTTGAACAAGTACCTACGTCGGGGTCAACGGAGAACCAGCACCGCATCATCAGCGTCAAGTACTATCAGTACCAGTGAAGAAGAAGCGGAGGAGGAAGACGAAGAAGATGGGTGGGGAGGGTTTAACTTCGGTCAAGGACGACTCAACTGGTCGATGGGCGCTGCCGGCGCTTTTGGTGCTGGTACAACCGCTGGTACTCTAACTCCATCCAAAGATGGTTTTCCAACGCAAACCGACCTCGAACGGAACTTTGGGTTGAGTGGAGCGGCTGACGAACTGGACGATGAGGTGTATGCGGATGCCGAGGAAGACGAAGAAGGTGCTGGTGGATATGACGATGAAGAACCTCTATACCCCGGGCTTTATCGTGCCCTATACTCATTCGTACCAGAAGGAACTGCGGAGATGGCTTTGGAGGAGGATCAGATTATCAAAGTCGTTGGACGAGGTGGTGGTGTTGGATGGGCGGTGGTGGTGAAGAATTGGATTCCAGACGAAACGAATCCTGAATCAGGATTGGGGAAGGTTCTTGGCGAAGAATCTCAGCACGCGCTAGTGCCTGAGAGTTATCTCGAGGCTGTGAAACTCGATTGCACGGACGAGGAGATGGAAGATTCTTCGGCCGTATGATGACGATCTATTTTTCATATTCCTCGAACTCGTTCGTTCGTACGCGTCATTCATGATTCTACCTACGTATCTCCTTCCTGCATGTTGTATCCCGTCTCATGTTGTATGTGATTTGGTATACGCTGGGTCGTATTGGTTTTTTTTTCGGTTTTTTGACTATCTCTTTTTTCTTTTCCTGGCAGCATATCACACGTTCCCCACCGTCATCTGTTTTATCTCTTCACTTCGTTTGTTTTTTATCCTCTCCTGTTTTCACAATTGGCAGATATGTGATGTACTTTGTTCGCGCCCCGCCCCACCCGAGATGAAAACCCTTTTTCGTAATTTAATAATCTATGTAATCGATCCGAGCGTGCTGCGTGCTGGAAAACTTTAAAACACGTCTTCTTCCTCCACTCTAACTTCACCTTCAACCACCACCCTCCTCGTTTCCCTCCTCCCTCCCTCTCAAAATCGCCATCGACGTCAAACCAATGTCGATATCCCTCGCTGCCTTTGGCCAAAAAGACCAAAAAGGTTAGAGAGAAAAATTTCTCGGAAACATTCGGTAGCTTTATCATCGTTGACATTCTCGTTAGACAAAGTTCTCATTGGCGTCATCGGTGGGAGTGGTCTCTACCACCTCAACAACCTCAAAGAACTGTACGTCCTACTCACCTCGACCTCTCTCCGATACCAAAACTAACGTCCCCCATAGAAAAGAAGTCAACCCCGAGACGGTACGGATCGCGTCATATCGCGCACTTTCGACGTCAACTAACGCCTTACTCATCCCTTTCCCCCACTTCTCCTCGTCGTTCGTCGCCTTTCACAGCCATGGGGTCGTCCTAGCAGCCCAATCAAAATCTGTGCTCTCCCCTCGGGCACACAAATCGCCTTTCTAACACGTCACGGCCAAGGTCACACCATACCCCCATCCTCCGTCCCCTTCCGCGCCAACATCGCCGCTCTCAAATCCCTCGGCGTCAAAGCCATCATCGCCTTCTCCGCCGTAGGCTCTCTCCGTGAAGAAATCGCACCAGGATCATTCGTCCTCCCCAATCAAATTATCGATCGTACAAAAGGAATTCGACCTTCCTCCTTCTTCGAAGGAACCTCCGTCGTCGCACACGCCTCATTCGGTGATCCATTCAGCAATAAGTTGGTCAAGTGGCTCGAAGAAAGGGTAGGAAAGGTCTTGGCGGAGAAAACCGAAGGAATCCAACTGTTCACGGAGAAATGCATCCTATGCATGGAAGGACCGCAGTTCTCGACAAGAGCGGAGAGTTTGATGTATAGACAGTGGGGTGCGGATATCATCAACATGAGTGTCCTACCCGAAGCCAAATTAGCGAGAGAAGCTGAAATCAGGTGAGTTCCTTTCCTTTCTCCCCTTTCGTTCCTTTCGGTCCCTTTTTTCCTTTTCCGTTTTGTCTCCTTTCGAAATCTAAACCCTCTTACTGATCGACGCGTTTCCCCCTCCTCCAGTTATGGTTTAATCTGTACCTCTACGGATTACGACGCATGGAGACCTCATTCCGATACCGTCACCGCTGCTGAAGTCATCAAAACCCTCCACGGAAACGCCGAAACTTCTCGTGTCGTCGCAGCCACCATTCTCGACGATCTTCACGCCGCAATAAGCACAGACGCCGGAAAAGCTTTACTCCTCGAAGAAGTCGGGAGTATGCAATATTCCATCATGCCGAGATCGCATAAACAGAAGGGTGAGGATAGGAAGAAGTTGGGTTATGTGCTCCCCGAGTACTTCACCGAGGAAGATGAATAACTCCCAGTCAGACGGAGGATCACGAAATTTTTCCGTTCCCTTCGACGTCGTGGTCCTTCGTCACCCAAGCGATCGTAACACCAGTTGCGTTTTGGTTTCGACTTTTAGATGCGTGTTGGTCTGCAGGTGGTGGACGTATGTACGATGATACCGTGATTATGTTCTCCTTCATACCATGCACGTCTCGTTCCATATCCCTCCCTCCCCCTATGCTTTATATCTATGCTACCCCTCTCTAGCATGCTTTCCGTTGTTGTTTTTACCTCGTCGAATTAAAATAAGTGTTTGTACCTTCGTTAATGAAATCCTCACGTCACCTTGAAGATCACTCACGTACACCTCTTCATTTCACGGAGTGGTAGGTCCTTCCTGCAATATTAATCTGCATCCACGAGGGCGGTACCGACGAGTCCGTGATTGAACGAAGGAAGGCGTCTACTGTTGGAAACCGACGAGTGAACAAGATATAAACCAACGACTTACGTTGGTTTTCTTCGAGTTAGAGCAGAGGTAAGAAGCGAGTAAAACTGATAATATTCAAGGTAGTTCTACAGCGTATTTATACTCGCTCAAAGGTAGCTTACGCGTATACACAAGTCAGAGATAGTCTACGTAGAACATGTGGAATTCAAATAGGAATGATTGGAGTCCATTGTACATACACTGAGTTACCGAATGGAGTCAGATAAACTAGGTTCAACCAGTTGAATCATTGAACACCAGTGCCCACGAATACGTAGAGATACGAATGATATATAATGAGAACAAAGGTATTACAATCGGAATGACGGTCCGATAATGAAACCGTCACGATCCCGACACCTACCCTTCAAGCTTCATCACAGCGCTCCTGTTCAGGAGTGCTCCGTCGAGTTCCATTTCAAGTACAACTCATCCCTCGATAGCAAGTTCCATCCGTTCATTGACTCGAACACGCACTACAGAGCCCCATCAACACGATGCCGAGTGTTGTGGGTCCATGTTTAACCTTACATTTTCTCGTTCCGCCGATATGTCCGAGTTAAGTACCGTAGTCAGCGTACGCTGCAGTACACGGCGGAGATGGCAAATAGATACGGATTGCCTCGAAGTAAGCTAGCAACTTTTCGACCATCATACACTTCTTTCTTCACGATCGTTAGTCCTCGTGTCCCATGGACTTTTGACAACGAGTCAGGAGGACTAGGAGGCTTAGACCTCGCCAATGTGACTAACCAGGGTGCCACAAAAACCCCGTTTAGAAATTGACTTACTGAAGCAGGTCGATATCAAGGTTAAGTCGAACATGCCATTGCAATATGAAGGGCGTCAACGGTCCGGAGACCGAAAGGCCTCATGAACGCTCAAGAAGGGTTAAGGCTGAAGTACAGCCAAGCTTTTTGGAAACCTGTTGCATCGTGGTCGAGATGACCGAGTCACGACGCTCTACAACTTAGCAGATCGAGAGAGCAATCGATACCGTCCATATATCCTCCGAATTTTGAACTCCTGTTTCGTCTCTCAGCTGACAGGCTGTCTACGTCATTCACATGTAGATCGAGGTGCCAAGCAATCGTAGCGCACTTTGAATCCCAAGTACCCCAACTAGAAGTGAGTATCGAACACCCCAGGAAAGGCTTAGGCGGCGCTCATCTAAGTTATGTTCCCATATCTCTCGGAGGAACAGACGACGATGAGGTCCAACAGTGCAACCAGTACGTGGGTAGGATAGCTGAAGATTCGCTTGACCTCGAAATGGCTACAACGAGAACAAAATCCAGAGAATCGGAATTCCCGTTCCGTCGGAAATGGCGCTCAAGCCTACAGACAATACCAACAGTCACGTTTGGACACGTAACCAATAACTGCCAAGTATTAAACAAATGAACCTTCATCAGCTTCGATCGTAGCGGAATTTGGTCTAGCCGAATCTTACCAGGAGATATTTCAACAGTCAAGATACCCTTGTCCGACAATCTCGGGAGCAGACTAGGAATCGCATCCCCAATCACACCCATACCTTCCCGTTCGCACGAAGTAACACCTACGAACCCAAAGATTACGGATTTGAGGTTTGGAAACCTCGAAGATGCGAGGACGTCATCCAGTCGATGCCAACCAAATGATGGATCGAGTGTGATAGCTTCGTCTCCCGAAAGTCTACACGGAAGCTCGACATATTCAAGCACTTCAGCGTAAACGAGATGTTCTAGAGCATCCGCTGCCCAGGGTAAGAAGTTGGTTGACGGAAAATGATCGTTCTGTAATGATAATTTCACCGAACGGACCTTTGGAAGAGATTCGAAAGTGAAGGAATCCGGGACCAGAAGTACTGATATCAACCAAAATGCAAGGGGTTAGCTAAATTTGTAAGGTTAAAACGTGGTTGGACATACCACCTGGGTTTGGATCGAGAGCTAAGTCTCGAAGGGAGGAAGAAACCCGCTTAATGAACTCCTGACACATCGTGTATGTGCTTGTGTCCGTACTACTGCTCTTCACCGCCTCCAAAGTATGAAAAGTCTTGAGCCTTGATATATTGAAGGCACATTCCGAGCCCATAAACCACGTAAGGATATTCATTTGCTCCGTCGAGGCACCCTCGATGAAGAGGTGGATGAGTTCGGCCTTTGGCGCTCTTGTCCAGCTCGGTGAGTACGAAAGCCCTGAGCTTTGCGAGGGGGGAATAACCAAAAGGGTTGAAGCATGTAGATGAAGCTCCCGAAGTGATGGAAGGGAGTAAAATATGTTGATCGGAAAGCCATTGAGGTCCGAGAGATATAATTTCGTCAAGTGACCAGCCAATAGGCAATGTGAAATTGTCGCGAAGATATGCTTGGGGAATAGGCCGCAAAACTCGTTAGTGATGATCAACGTGTTTCGTCCTGGAGCCAATTCCCGGAAGACACTTTCGTACAATGGCACTGAATCCAAGGCTTTGGTTTGTATCCAAAGGTTTTTGACATGTCGTTGGAGGTGAGGTTGTTCGGAGAGGGTGATGAACAACTCTTTGTTGCGGTGATGGCGGGAACGGGGATATCGAGAGAGTAAGATAGGCTGCGCAATTTCCCTCCACTCGCGAGAGACGAGGGAAAAGGTTGTGAGAGCATCTGCCAGCTCTCTTGGATCGAAGTCGTTCATAACATGCTTGAAAATGAGGTCCAAGAGCTCGGGTGCAAGGGGGTCCATGCTGCTAGGTTGGTTATACCCAAGACGAAGTCAAAGGCGGTGATGATACGATATCGATCATCGCGAGAGCCCTTCCGACTTGAAGCCACAGCGTTAGTAAGCGCTGATACCAAAATTAGCGTCAAAGGAATGCTCCCTATGGGAGGATACAAAATTTTACGAACGAATCATATTGAGAGAACGCAATCCGAGGAGGAGCCTACGTACTGGGTGCGTGGTTCTTTAAAGTGCAAAGAAGGTTCGAGTATAAAGCTAGTAGAGAGTTCCGACATTATGCATATTCGTGCATATACCCAGTAACAAGTCGCGCTAAGTCGGGATATGTGTAACATTCAAGAAAGGGCAAAAGAACGATAAAGAAAATTGGAGGTGATACCCCTTAAACCATTTGCTCTCGGGTCATTTCGGTTGATTGAGGAATTCGTCTAGTCCCAATACCAACAATCTCGCCTCGACAGATAACCAATAACTAAACATATTGAACGAATGTCCGTCAGCGTAAATTCCAGACAACTCGATCTGATACTTACCAGGAGAATTCGTCACGATTACAAGTCCCTTCTCCGACAACCTAGGAAGGAGGAACGGAATTCCATTCACGATCGCATCCATACGGTCGTTTTCATGAGGAAAAACCCTCACAGCTCCGAATGACACCCTTTTGAAGTTTGGAAACCTCCCTGAGACAAGGAAGTTATCAAGTTGATGCCACCCAAGCGACGGATCCAGGTCGATGGGGCCTTCTCCGTAAAATCGACACGGAAGATCCAGATATTCAAGTTGCGTAGGGTGGCTGAGGCTGTTCAGAACGTTGGTTACCCAAGGTAAGAGATTAATTAGTGGGTAATAATCATTTTGTAACGAGAGCCTGATTGAACGAAGATGTGGAAGTGGTTCGAATTTGAACCAGACGGGGTCGGCAAGAACTGGACACAAACCGGTGAAAATCGATAAGATCTGAGGTCGATGAGGTGAAGATGGTAACAAAACGTACCTGCCGGATTCGGGTCAAGAGCCAAGTTCAAAAGGGAGGAGGCGACGAAGTTGACGAACTTCTGACATATTGTGTATATCTCTAGCCCAGGGCCCATCACCCTCGGTGATTCAAATCCATAAAAAGTCTTCAGTTCCGATAGGTCGAACGCACAGTCAGCGCTCATAAACCAGTGAAGAACCCTGATTTGTTCCAAGCTGGCTTCTTCGATGAAGAGGCGATCGAGCTTGGGCTTCAAACCTTCCGAACGCGTCGGAGTGGGCTCATACTCAAGACCAAGTTTCCCATCTTCAACTGAGAAACCTGATATGGTCGAAGCGTGCAAATGTAGATCGCGAAGATGGGGAAGCTGGTAGAAGATGGAAATGGGAAAGCTGGTGACGCCGGAGAAGGATAACCCGGTCAGGATATTGGTCGATAAGCATGACACTATTGCTTCGGCGATGGGAAGAGGAGTGCCTCCAGTCCATTGGTTGGTTATGACTAGTGTTTTGAGTCCTGGGGCCAATTCACAAAACACAGTTTCGTAGATGGGTAGTTCAAACCAAAGTTTGGTCTGAATACAAAGATTTTTGATATGCGATTGAAGATGGGGTTGCTGGTGGAGGGTTTGGAACAGTTCTTTGTTGGGATGCTGGCGGAAACGAGGGTATTCAGAGAATAGGATGGGTTGTGCAATCTCCCTCCATCCGTGGGAGACGAGACAACAATTCCTGAGGACATCTGCGAGTTCCCTTGAATCATAATCGTCCTGGACATGTTGGAAGATAAGGTTGATAAGTTCAGGTGCCAGAGGATCCATCCCGATGGCTGTGTATGGCGGGGAGTTCAAGGCAAAGTCGACTCGAGACGTCGATGTTCCTCACGTGGGAGTGCGAGAGAGATGCCTCGAATTGGAATTAGGGTCCCTCGGCGCTAAGCGCTAAGCGCTCGCAGTCAGCGCGTCAGCTACCAACCACCTATTGTCGCCTCTATAAACACAGATGCTATGAAGTGGGTGTCAATCCAGATTATGTTATTCATTACAGAAATACAGGGGAGTATTGTTACTACCTGGTAATCTGAGAATGTGATATCTACTCGTAAGTAAGAGTCTGTATTGAGTTTCTACTGACTAAAATACGAGTAGAACTGTCAGGAATAAGACGACGTACGTATACGAGTTTATGATTACTGTCCGTTGGTGCCGGTAATGACTGGAATAATA
>ML208743.1:0-22171 GCA_004369065.1 Pluteus cervinus
TCTCTACGTCCAGAATGGCAAAGTTATCCAGAACTCCAAGGTCAGCGTCCCAGGCATCACTGGCGACTCTATCACTGGCGCGTATTGTGATGCCCAGAAGAGTGTCTTCGGAGATACCACAGACTTCCAGAACAAGGGTGGTCTCGCTGCAATGGGCAAGGCTTTGAACAACGGAGTTGTCTTGGTCATGTCCGTCTGGGACGACCATGCCGCTAACATGCTCTGGCTCGACTCCAACTACCCCACTGATGCTGCCGCAACCCAACCAGGTATTGCTCGTGGTACTTGCGCCACCACCTCTGGCAAGCCCACCGATGTTGAGCAATCTGCTGCTGATGCCACCGTCACCTACTCCAACATCCGCTTCGGTCCCATCGGCTCTACCTACAGCAATACAGGCAGCCCCACCAACCCCACCTCCCCAGGCGGAGGCACCCCACCCACCACCGCCCCCGCTGCTACTCAGACTAAATACGGTCAATGGTAAGCTGCATATATGTTTTCATTCTCGCTCAGATCGCTAATAATATTCGAACTTCAGCGGTGGAACTGGCTACACCGGCCCAACTCAGTGCGTTGCTGGATCGAGCTGCAATGCGGTCTCTCCTCCCTACTTCTACCAATGCTTGTAAATGAACTGCCATCGTGACGTGGTCAAGTACCTGCTATTCTGTAGAGCATAGACATGTAGACATAGAATACGAGGACAATAGAGCGTTTTTCTCTCCCTGAAAACCCTGTTCATTTCTAAGTTTTCACGCTGTTGTGTCATCGCATCCGCATATGAAGCTTGAGATCTTGAGAGGCTGCCTGGTTTGCGCAGGAAGGCGGGACAAAACCGTGGAAAAATGATGCGAAGGCGCTTCGTTGAACGCAGTCGGTTCACCAAGCCACCATACTAAGTATGTCACCATCCAATTCCAGCCTATCTCGCATCCTTCAACACCTCAAGGTCCCAAGGAAATCATGGCACATATTTGTGATGCCTGACCCACGAGAATGTCAAGGATTCCAGGTAACAACTTTGATTTCGAATGCTGTTGAACCACTCACTCTCGTGGATACTCCTTCTCACCGTTCTAGAGGTTAGACACGGGCAAGTACGAGTTTCGTATCAAGCTAGAGACCAACCCAGATATGGCCATATATTATTCCGAAAATCCTACCTTTTGGTGTGCATTGTCTTAACTTTCCATCTTCGATTTAAATTCATGTCGTTGATTTAACAGGAGGGCTTCGAACATCGTCTCCTCAGACACAGATACGCACAGAAATTTACGCTCTTCAAGAGACAAAGAGAGTGAGCTTGTGTATATCTCATCCATTCTGTTTTCAACTCCTTTTCGAAGATTTCTATACAGAATGGATTAGGATCATCGAAAAGACGCCAGCTGCACCCGTACCAAATGCAGCCGGAACAGATAATCCTCCTCGCATATGGGACGCAATGACTCAGCTAATGGAAAGGTTTCCTAAACACGACCTGCAAACAGAACAGGGTGTCGAAAAGGCCATCGAGGACATCGAAAGCATGCTGAAGCCTATCGCCACCTTTGAAGACCTTGAGGGTCAGTACTGAGAATCCATGGATCAAAAAACTTCCACGGCGATATCCATGTACTTTACCTAAATTCACAATTTTGCGTTCATTCCTAGAGCTGACGCCAAACCGAGGACTCGCGCCGCATAATATGTGATAACTGGAGGGCTCGGATCTGTGCCGTTGGTGCCCCACCGCACTCGGAGACTGTGACGACACTTCCTTTATCGCCGGCGACAGGAAGGCGGGGACGTGCTGCGTACTAGGAGGGCCAAGCTTGCCAAGGTATTGGATTACAAACGTCCAGAGGACTTTGGCTATATTACGCTAGCGCTGGTCAACGGAACCTACTGGCTGTCACTCACGAGCTGCGCATATGTCGGTGTGGGATACCTCGAGTTGTTTGGGCAGCTCTCATTCGCACTTCACCTAATTCGGCGAGGTCAAAGACACCCTCCAGTAAGTAACAAATCGCTCTTCAATCTGGGGCACTCCCTGCCCGCAGCACCTTGACCTCAGCCAAGTACAGATCAAGTACACCTGATTCGTGGTCCCTCCACGTACACAGGGAATAGTAACGCAAAAACTTTGCGATGTTCAACCTATTTAATCTGCTGCAGCACATTCAAGTTGGCATTCGCTCATCCATCTACTTCACATTCTCAAGAACGTGATGACTATCTTCATTACTGGTGCTACCGGCAAGACTGGTTCACGTCTTGCCACTCTCCTCTATACTGCTGGACAACCCATCGTAGTCGGCAGTCGTTCGGGCAACACACCCTCACAATTGATGGGTGCTCCAAACGTCCATCCAGTCAAATTTGACTGGTTAGAGGCGTCCACTTATGCCCGCCCCTTCGAAGCTGCTGACGCGCCCATCGACCGCATGTACATCGTCGCACCCGACGTCGTGGACGTCCTTTCACCTACTCGAGCCTTCATTGATTACGCTGTAACCCAGGGTGTCAAACGATTTGTCTTGCTAAGTGGAACGACCTTTCCGAAAGGAAGTTTCGCTATGGGCCTCATTCACGAGTACCTCGAGAAGATCGGGGTCGATTTTTATGTCTTGAGGCCAACTTGGTTCATAGGTGTGTCATTCCCGTTCGACAGACTCTCTGCCCATAACTGAATCGTCGTGGCGGTCTTAGAGAATTTCTCAACGATCTGTCTGCCTTCCATAACTCACGATGGTAATATAAAAACTACCTCAGAAGACGGTCGAGTTTACTTTGTTTCTGTGGACGATATCGCCGAAGCTGCCAAGAACGCACTTCTGAGTGATACTTGTCCGAACACTGATTATGTGGTCCTTGGTCCTGATTTATGTTCCTACGCTGAGGTGAGACTTTGCCTAACACGAGCGTTTATCTACGCGCAGGCTGATGAATGAAATAGGCCGCAGAAATCATCTCCAGTGTTATCGGGCGAAGGATTGTACACAAGAACTTGACCGAGGAAGAGGGAATTGCATTCTGGATGCAACACACTTCAGAAGAGATGGCTAGGGCTCTAGTTGCGATGGAAGCTTTGATCGCTGGTGGTGAAGAGGAGGCCTGTGACAAGGAGGAAAGGAAGATCGTTGGACAGGTTCGTTTACGTGATTGGGTTGTCGCGAATAAGGGACTGTTCGCAAAGGAAGCCTAGAGCGAAATACGTAGCAAATCGCAATCGCAATGGAGACCTATGGTCGTCTCAATCGTTAGCCTGCATATTCCTGTCTTAACCTTTGATTAAATGACAGATCCTTTGTATCCTGTTCATTGTACACTGCCTGTCCAATGAAGGATCATAGAAAAATGACGCGAGAGTGGTGGACACGACGTTCAGCAACACAAGGTCCAGCAGAATCAATAATTGTGAATACGGTAGTGCAGGGTACTCGTACATGTATTAAACAATATACATGTAAAATAAAATCGGTCACAATAAATAGGCACTTTGTTTCTGATCAGGTATTGGGACAGCAACACCTCTGACTCGGAGCAGAGTTAAATATCAGGAACTTCAGCAAGTGAGCCACTTGCGTCGTTGTTCAACTCCCATTGGTCCTTACGGCTGACATCAAACAGGTTCAGACATATCCAAGGATCGAGGAGATAAACTTACTCGAGCAGAGCCCGCAGGTTGGGACAACCCAACACAGCAGGGTAGATCTTCTTGTCCCCTTCAAATGCTTTGGCCTCGAAAGAACCCTCCTTCTTGATCATTCGGAGATTCTTCATCGTATAGTATCCATTACGCTGGAGCGTTGGGCCGAATCTTGCTGCATCGTCCCAAAGAATGATTTTGAGGACATACGCCTCTAGCCCGGATGGACACCAGTGGACCGGAATAGTAAGGCCCAGGCACCCTGCATTTGCAGTGTAGTCTGTGACGTAGACCGTATATGAAGAGTTGCTGTTCACGTGGGCAGACAAAACCTGTATTCCGTGGATGAGGAGACAATCCGTCAGGCTCGAGAACGTTAGCAGCTCACCTCGACTGTGGAATCAAAATAACCGGCTGGTTGTACCTCTGGTCCTGCATCACAAATGAGCAGGTGCTCCCGTCCCTTCTTTAGAGTGGAAGATGGTGTGGAGCTACCAAATTGTTGAACCAGTCCACGTTCTACCTGCGAGTCTCTTTTTTTCTTCTCGGTGCGCCAAAGGTTGGAGAGTCGGAGGCATTCCCTAGTGTCCTCCACCCCATAGGTATAGAACGGCGTATATGTAACCCCCATTCCACCCGCTAAAACCTCAGACTCGGGTGCTGATCCCCGATTGCCGTGATGCATCTGGCCGATGGACGAGGAGAAGATGGCCCACTGAAGCCTATCATTGTAACCAATTCCAGTGACGGTACCCTCGAATTCCAAAGTCTAGAAAACATTGAGCTACATCCCTCATCAACAACACGACCTAACCTTGATATTACGCAGCATTACAATATCATCTTTATCTGGAACAGGCAGCCATTCCATGTACTTCTTGGAGAAACAATTAATGTACAACGCGGTTGAATCGGAAACTGTAGGATCGATGATCTTGAGGCGACAAGACCATTCTAAAGGCTGGTCAAAGATTTGAACTAAACTAAATGAAATGAAAGGCCAACCTCCACTCGTCGTCTTCGAGGGCTTCCTAGCATCAACAACGACCCCAGTCACATTCACAAGTTGACCAGCCTCGAGGGGTTTGGCGTACCCATAAGCCTGATACAGAGACTAAGGACTTCGTGAACAACACAAAGATCATCAGACTCACCAACGAAATAGGCTGTGTAACCTGAATTTGTGTTGCGCTTGAGTTCTGTACACCACGGTTGGGAGTGTAAACTGGCGTTTGCTCTACTCGATTGACGTCGGAGAACAACCTATAGTTGTATTCTGGGTCAACTGCATTGCCTGCTCGAGCTCCAGACCTAGAACTGTCTCTGTGTTGCGCGCGTCGTGCAGGCGCAGAGGACCTAAGAGAGGATTCTGCATATACGAAGGAAGTTGGGTTCTCCTGAAGCTTCAGACCCGGAAGCGACCTCAATTCTGGCGCCGAATACCAGTTTTCACCAGTTTGGGGGTTATTAGACCCCGCCTCTTTGACTTTAGGGACCTTCAACGCGGAGAAGGTATTGTCATTTAAGAATTGCCTACCCTTTAAATTCCGAGCATCGATGCCTTGGTGCCTCGAATACTCATTTTCCAGGGTCTTGATACGTTTGGTGGGCCGATCTTCATTTTCAGCTTCCCTCTTCATCTTGGACCGTTGGATGGGGTGGTGGGACGAGAGGGTAAGTAACCTAGCCGAGGCGCGTCGTGTCGCGGTCACGTTTTCAATTTCAATTTCAATTTATGACTCACCCGAGTTATCCGCGGCCGTCAGATCCGGGGTGCCGGTGAGCAGTGAGCATGACGCAGATATTAAATAATTGTATCTGACGGCTATGCGATAGTTGAATAGTTTCTATTATTTGCACTCTGGATGCTTACCACCTTCAGGCCGAGGTAGTCGCGGTTGAACGCGTCTAAATTCACTTCAATCTCGTCCCAAGATTTGCAACTGAATGTGGATGAGCCTCGTTCACGAGTAATTCCAGAAAATCGGAGTCTCGGATAGCTGCTGGAGCATAGTACGCGCAACATCAGGGGAATCGGAATAACTAATTGCGGATTGTACTGTACTGTGGCGATACTTGTACACGTATTATAGCAAATTTAAACACTGTACATGTAGAATAAAACTCATTCCACTTTTGGTCAAGACATCTTCAAGCGGTGGTTCAACGTTCAAACTTGGGAGCCGAGTGAGCTACTCGCAGCGGCTATGTTGTCCAATTCCCATCGCTTCTTGCGGCTGAGGCAAAACGAGTTCAAAGATATCTGGGAAGTGAACTTGAAGGGTAAACTTACTCGAGTAGCGCTAGGAGATGGGGACAATCCGCCACAGCAGGATAAATTTTGCGATCCCCTTCGAATGCTTGAGCTTCGAAGAAATCGCTTATCTTGATCGCTTTGAGGTTCTTCAGGGTATAATACTTATTACACTGAAGGGTTGAGCCGAATCTTGCAGCGTCCTTCTGCAAAGTGATCCTGAGAGCAAAGTCCTTCAACCTAAGCTGACTCGGACACTGCTCGGCTTGAACGATAGGACATCTTGTGTTTGCAGTGTAATCCGTCACATACACTGTATATGCGGTGCGGTTGTCGTTCACGTGCACAGATAAAACCTAAGGAGTACGATGTGAGAAGCGAACCTATCTGCTCATGAATAGTAGTGGCTCACCTCAACTGTAGCATCAAAAAAACCGTCAGGCGGTGCGTCTGGTCCTGCGTCACAAATCATGCGGTGCTGCCGTTTCGGCTTCGAAATTGGAGGCAGCAAGCAAGATCCTTTCTTTCTTTCCTGCCAAGCTTCGGAAAGTTCAACGCATTCCTCGAGTTCCTCCTCCACATAAGTGCAGAATGGTGTATATATGCCTGTTCCATCTTCTAGGGCCTCTTTTTTGGGCGCCGCTGGTTCTTGATTTCCATAATGCATCTTGCCAGTGGAGGAAGCATATATGACCCATTGAAATATGTTAGAAGAACCAACTCCATTAGCATAATAGGTAGAGGTCTAAAAGATATTGAGTTATATCCCTATGGACAAGGTGAGCTAACCTTGATATTGCGCAAAATGATTACATCGCCTTCATTCGGGACAGGTAACCATTCTTCCTTTTCTTTGGAGAAGCAATTCACGCTCAATTTTGAGTCGGTAGTGGGATCGATAATTTCGAGGATACAATACCACTCTAGACGCTTGTCAACCATTTGGAACAGGAAATGGAAATGGAAACGGAAACGGAGTCACCACTACCTTCAGTTGTAGTCTTCGCGGGGTTCTTGACGCCGACAACAACCCCGATAATATTCACGGTTCGGTCAGCTTCAGCAGGCTTGACGCGCTCACAAGGCTGGTACTGTCCATTGACTAAGGACTTCATACAGGAATCATCAGACTCACCGACTGATTCCCTGTTTTGTTAGGGGTCTGTACACTGGACAGTGCAGTATCAGCCGATGGCTGCACTCCTTGATTAACCTCAGGGAACGATCCGGGGTTATGATCCTGGTTAGCTGCATTGCCTGCTCTGACCTCAGGCCTAGGTCCATCTTGAGCCCGAGGCTGCGCGCGTTGTGCAGTTGCACGGGAAGCCGCATATACAGGTGCTGGGGTCCGGATGCTGGCCGAGCCAGTGTCAATAATCTTGGCCCGTTTGTGAGGCCGATCTTCGCGTTCGGGTCCTCTCTTCATCTGGACGAGGTGGTGGTGGGAGATAAGAAGAAGTGAGGAATAAATCTAGCCGAGGACGCGTCGTGTCGCGGCGGTCACGCGATCGCGCAGCCAGTGGGTTCTAGGGTTTTAACTTTTAATTTGTAACGAATTCGGCCCGCCAGTGTAGTGGTCGACTTGAACGCCAAAGTAATCGGGCAGCAATAGTGTAATGGGGTGCCTATCGCACGTCGACATTGAGCAATTGCTTCCCGCTCCCAATAGAGTTTTTTGACACCTCCTACACAACACCTCATGCGTTCGAATCTCTGCCGACGTTCTTCATTCAAGATTTCCGTTTTGTCTCCTCATTCGAGAATGCTGCGGACGTGAATTCGAAGGATGCAAATGCCAACTAATTAGGTCGGTTTCCGTTCGGTCCACCCCACAAGCATTCTAATCTTATCTTGACCTATTTTTGGACCGAGAATCCAAAAATGACCGGTAATCAATTATTTGCCACCTCCTAGGAAAACAGCAACTATCAAGAAGCCTCGAGGCAGATACAGTTCCTACTAGGTCTTTTCTCAATCTTTCCCGTAATTGATCCTGTTTTCATTTTCATGGGATATGCTGATCTGAGAGAAACGCCACATCGAACCCCGCATGCTCGGTAGCACCTTTGTAGGCTTTGGCTCAATGCAAAGACTTTGTCGGAGTACCCCCACCTCGACAGGATTAGGACGAAACTTCAATCCGGACTCGAACAACCCATAGCACACCGACACCCTCCCGTCATCAATCCGAGTTCTTTGGCGGGTTTTAAATAATCGCCGGAGTGCATGACCGACGCCATGCACGACGAAAGATCGCCTCCGAGTATTGCACCCGAATTGTACCAAAGGGCAATAGATGCGTGCTTCGGGCACCTAGGCCGCTTTGAACAGTAGAACAGCGAGAGAAAGAACCTCTGCGTTGCTTCGAGTTCGCGGTGACCCTAATATCTCGAGGAAAAAAACACTAAGTGCCCCTCAGAATAATCAAACAACGCACCCAAGCGGGAAAAAGCAGAGAAAGAAAAACGGTTTCAAAGTAGGGAAAGTCCGAATATAAGGGGGTGATAAGTATTATAGTACCTTGAAACTCGGGATCGAAGAGTCGAAGGGAACGATCGTCAAAACGACCAGACCACGATATGTAATCGTAAAAGGTATATGTAGCATGAACTTGGAATACGATAGAGAATAATGCAAAGCGGCCGAAGAAAACCCGATTAGAATGAGAAAGCAAATAGAATGAGGGAGGCCTGGTATGAATGTGTAAGGAACCACAAAGCAAAGAGGGTCCATGAGCAATGTCAACGGGTGCGTGCGTGTAGAGTAGGAATTGGATATGAGCAAAACTTTTTGGTGGTCATGGGGTACTAACAAAAAAAGTCCCAAGAGTGGATTGTTGATGATGATATTGGAACAAGTTCGTAAGGCAGACGCCAGGGACATAAGTGCATCGGAGTGGATGGTTCGGGTGGCGGAGAAATAGGTGGGAATGGTGGAGTTAAGAAAAAAAAGTGTCTAGTATTTAATACGTCCGAGGAAGTGTAGTGTAAGGTCATGAAGAGGAGCTCAACTAGAAAAACGATGCATATATTAGTATGTATGGGAAGAATAAAAGGCGTTCCTCGGACTCACCGAAACCGACGTTATGTCCATGTAATTTTGGGGCTCTCTGATAGTGATAAAAGGAGAAAAGTTGAGCACACCATCTTACAGAAAGACCAAGAGAACGACGTACAGCTGATGTGTGATGCCATGTCTTCTCAAGCTATCCGCATACTGCAGAATTGTATTCCGTACACCCTCACCACCTGATTCCACCATCGAAGCAATCCTCACGGATAAGAATATTGGGTCTTCAAGAGCACGCGCTTCAAAGATATCATGCCTGAAAATTCATGAACGAAATCAAGGAGGGATTGCCCAAAAGAGAAAAAGTATTGTCAGCTGCATGTCCGTCGGAATAGGCAAGGAACACCAAAGAGGGAATGGGAGTGGACAGAAAACTCCACAAAGACCGAGGAATGTAAAGTCCGCAGTCCGCGTCAACTTGAACCACGGGCAGATACGTGCGCAGTTGCAGGGGAACAAGTTCAACTGCAGTCCAACCCCTCACCAAGAAAAAGATAATCGACGAGGGGGAAAAACGAACAACTCACCGAGCACTCTGCTGAGTATAAAACCCGAACCCTCCCGACAACACCGATAGTTTGGCACTGAAAGGTAACGACGAAGTACTTGGTTGGGCTTGTAACATCCATTCGGGTATGTTGCCTTTTCCTTTTGAGGCGACGTCGTTGCTTCCCTCCAGCTGTATCGGTACAGCGAGTGTCGAAGAGCATAGAAGGCTGACGAGGACAGCGATGAAAATACGTGGGTGCATTATGTATAGTGAGGTGGCTGGTGGTGGTTGATAGAAGACTCTTGGTGAAGTAATGAATGAATTATAAGGCGTCTGCGCTGTTGAGACTTGCGGCGTTGCAAGGTATGGTACGGAAGGGTGCTGTGCAACAGCGGGCAGTAAAGTACTTATGGGCAAGGTAGGTGGAGTCGGGTGATGGAAAAGAAGAGCCAAGAAAAGCGGAAGGAAAAAAAGGGCAGGAAGGCGACCTGTTTGTTGCACGGTTAAGCGAGGATAGTACGGCAAATTAAAGGGATTCGGTGGGCTTCAATATTGGCCAACAACCGTCCTGTGCGGGTCCGACTTTGTGTTTCGCCGAGGCTGCGTTGTGGCTGACTCCAGCGGTGGCTATGGAATGGACTGTAAAGACTGAAGGATATAAGTAAAAGAGTGTTTGAGTACTGCTCGTGGTGATAGCGAGGAAGATCAAGTAGTAGCCCTGATTTCCAGGTTTACCTTTTTTCGTGTGATTTTTGTCCCTTATCTCGCCGTGTTGCGTCTTTTTCGCCCACTGTTGCACCGCAGCTTGATAGGCTCCATTGCAACGAGAACATACGCAGACTCGCCACGCGTACTATTGATAGTAAACTGAGTGGAAGCACGAAAAATCCTGATTTAGCCCTTTTTTTAGCTGTGCGTCTGAGCGCTTACCGGTTTGAGCGTGCTCGAACATCATATCATGCTCTCGTAGTCTGTGCAAATGCGGCGCCCAGTATGCAGAAAATACCATGCTATACCCGTGATTATCAGACGTCGATCAACGCACCGCCTTCAACAAGCCGATAACACAGGCCCTGGAGCTCCTGAAAGAACCTCTCTGGGACAATCTTCAAATTTTCAAATCTGACCAAATTTGAAGTCGAACAGCGTTGCGATCGTCCAGGGTCGTCCAAAAATAGGTCGTTATGGCCCAGAAGATTTTGGGTGAAATGCTGAAGCGCCGAAGGACAAGTCGAGGACAGCCTCAGACCGTCAACAATCTCATCCAGCGACGCTGCGGGAAGCTTGTCTGAAATTGGGGCGGGTAGATGGGTAACAAACGGGTGTGATTAGCGCTGCAAAAGTACATCGTATATATACCATCGGTTAGCAATTAGCGAGGTCGTATGATGGTCAACATCAAATTCCAACAAAGATCATACCAGTCGATACAATAGATTCCGAGTAGCTATACAGAACTGGTATCAGATAAGATACAAATAGATACCAATGCCGTGCAGCCAGCTGCATCAACGACAGGTTACACCGGTCATTCTACGCACGAGATTCTGAATCGCGACTGCAAGTACATGCCGCCCGATAATCCCGGTTAAGACAAATATCAGCTTCCCATCTCTAAAGAAAATAACCTTTCACATCAGTTCCAAAACTCGAGAGTACCCTTGCAACGTACCGATCCTCCTTCCGAATCCACTGTGGCTTCATGGACATGTCCAGACAAAGTAAAAGAAACCAACGACCCATCAGCCAATAAATGGGTTGACCCTGATTCCGTCAACACATCCACCATAATCTCTTGCCAACCAAGACAAGCTTGACATTGGCCGTCTCCTCGCCACATATCTTCACCAGAGTCCAGTTGAAGAGATCTAAGCTGGGCGTTGACTGAATCGACCATGCTTTCGGTTAATTTCTGGTTTAAGCCGGACTTGTCGTGATCTTTCGCATCCGAATCCGAGTCTAGACCGGTAGTTGATTGACTACCAGAGCCAGATCCACCGCCGAGTTTCTTGAACAGTCTATCGAGGAGGGATTTCTTGTCGACTTCGGGAGCTGCCACAGAGGTACTGGTTGGTTGGGAAAGTAAGACTGCGGCGCGTTGTCTGGCTTCATCCCTTTGTCGTTTGAGTCCGAGTTTGACGGATTGAGCCGTATCAACGATCCTCTATGAATGTTTCCAGTTGAATATCAGCTGGCGCGCAAGGAGGAGGTGACATTACTTGTGCAAGCAGAACTACGTTCTCTAACTCTTGATTGAGTGCTTTGTGGTATTGATCCCCTATCGAAAGTTTGTGTGACATCACCATTTCCTTGGTAAGTTCGTGGTATTCACGTAACCTAAGTACAGCAAGAAAGACCATATCAGCCATCGGCCCAGTAATCATGAAAACAAAACACTTACCTCTGCACTTGACCCACAAAACTCTCAACATCCACCGGATTAGCAAAGTCTTGTACTTCCACAACAGAGTCTATAGCTTTTGTAAGCCTTTTTTCAATGGTTCCTTCGGAACCGAGCTCTTTTCGTAAGAGCGAGAATTTGTATTTTTTGTAGGCATAGTGGCAGACGATGCTGAGTGAGTAACAAATAATGCTCATGGTGGTGATGAAGGTCGTGGCTTGTTACTGTACTAGCAGGATGTAGGAGGTTCGAAGATGAGGCGGGAAGACTAGATGATGAGAGGTTGAGACTCGAGTGAGGGTGTAATGCGTTGATGATGGTCTATCCAGTAACATAGAGAGGTTACTTATACGATGCCTGAGCGCTATCAGAGCGATCCACGTCCCAGTCCAGAGAATGACAACCCGTGTGCGGCGTACCCAGGACAAAAGCATAGCTGCGAAAGGAACAAAGACAACACTAGAAGTCGTAGACGACATCGACGAGAACGGGCCTTTCTGCAGCGCCCAATCGCAATTGTTCTCAGGTCATCGTCGCACCAGGTGAGTAGATCTGTGAGAGCGTGGTCATGGTGAAGGCGATCGTGTTGCGGAGAATGACGGGATAGGTAAAACAGGACAATCGAGTCGTTGTTGTCCTACCTGTGGGTGTTTGTGGGTCCATCTAAAATGGATGAAGGTAATTGTGAAGGGGTGGATGGGTGACGGAACGGCCAAGACGATGATATGTTTACGAAGGAGGATATTGCAGATCATTGTAACAAAGACCTGACCTGCCATTTGGTGTTGTTCTCAGTCGAGCCTGGATGTTCAAAGTAATCGGAAGTAAATTAGAGGACAAGGATAACTCGGTTCGAAGCGAATTGAGGGTGCCGGCGCCAATCTTTGCTATCGCCCTTGTTCATTTTGTCGAATCTGCTTCATCGATTATGGATGAAATTGAATGTTCAGCATATTTCTTTGATCGCATGTTGAGCTTGAGCGTAGTGGCGCACCATGCATAGACAACAAGAACAATGCCTCTGGTCCCGGTCAGGTTTGGCCCTGCTAGTCCATGGTGGCAACGGATGATCGATGATCGATGGGCGCGCGCTGTTGTCGAACAATTGTCTGAAATGAGATCGTGGGCGGGTCGTTCACTATAGTTACTTCAGTATGCTTCACGTCAGTCTTGCAGTCGCAAGATCAGAGTTGGGACTCACTGCGACAGGTTGGCACCGCCGTGGATGGTCGACATGGAACACGACGTCGACGGTGCCAGTTTTGGGTTCTGACAGATCTATGATAGTGATAATTGTTGTCCAGAATATCTCGAAATCCAGAACTAGCCATCTGGCTTGCTATCAAGCTTTGAAGTCTAACATAGCCTTCAGACTTCGGACATCCAGTTGCCAATGTTCGTGGACTTGGTGGAAGTTGTTGTTGTCGCCGGGCCGGGACATCGGCAGCATCATTTCTGCTTACCTACGCAGCCGGTCCGCGACGCGCCCCAGCCTGCCTCATTTGTCTCTTGACTCTTTCCTACATACAGCCTTCACATGCCAATCCATCCAGCACCTCCCAAGACTACCATCGACCAACCCATCTCAACCTCGGACACTGATGACGATGACGACGACTACAAACCACCCGTTGAACAACATCAAAATGGTCAGTAAATCCATTTCAGTCCACCTCGAAGACTGAGTTTTTCAGATTTACAGAGAGCGAATCTGATTCTGATTCTGAGCGTGAACGAGAAACCAAGAAGGCACGGTTAGATGGGCTATCATCCGAAATGGACGGTAAAATTCATAAGGAAGGGGAGGAACGAAAACGGTATGGTTTCATTTGCTTCTACATGCGTGTATGTTGGGTATTAAGATACTTTACAGGACACACGCGGCTGCGTTATGGGATAGTTTCCAACAGTCTGTGCATACACCTACCTCTTGGTCTCCGCAGAGTAGTAATGGCTCCGCGACATTGGTGAAAATTGAGAAGAAATATCTCTTCGCTGGGGAGATGGTCGTGTATGTCCCTCCACCTTTTCTTCCTGCATAAGAGCCGGCACTAACAATACGTTGAAGAGAGATCGTTGAAGTACCCGAAGACTCACAGGATGCCAAGAAGTGGCCGAGATGGGAGCCTCCAAATACTTCTAAGGCCGAGAAGGAAGTACGAATGGACAATGGTGCACCACCCTCCCAAAATGGAGAGAGGAATGCAAGCGTTCGTTCTTTCTCCCAAAATATTTTACCAAGTACACCCACCCCCATCTCCACCGCACCACCTCCTTCCAATCTATCAACAACCCCCACACCCCTAAGAAAACCTGGTCCACGAAAACCCAAAACAACACTCGCCACTCCGCCTTCTCTACTTGGTGGTCCGAAGCCTAAAAAGTTGACAACACTAGACAAGTCAGCTATGGATTGGAAAGCCCATGTGGACGAAGAGCAGTCCAAAAGTGGACTTAAGGATGATCTGGAAGCGAATAGGAGAGGTGGTGGTTACCTGGAGAAGGTGGATTTTCTGAAGAGGGTCGACGAAAGGAAGGAGGATAAGTTGGAAGGGATGAAAAATGGGAAGAGAAGGAGGGTGTGACCGTACTGGACGGTTGTGTTTGCCTGCACGTAGGACGTCGTGTTGTAGGCGTTTATCTTGTTGTCATAGCGCTCTGGTCCGCAAATTTCTAGGCCTATCTTGTTCCTGTTGTATTACTAGTAGTAGTCTAGTGTCTCCTTATACGCTTCTTGTTGCCAACGTATCTTATCATATCACATGCTATAATGCTAAGTAATCCCCAACTCCAGCTAAACAAATCGGGTCAAGGAGCGTCGGATTCGATGGAATGCCTATGGAATAAGAGTCCGAAAATAAAAACGAAAAATAAAGGACACGGCAGAGACTCGAACGCAGAGTGTATTGTGTTGATGCTAAAAACAATGTAAAGGTAAATCGAGAAGCAATTGCCCAATGTCAACGGCGATCGGCATTTGACCACTGTGCTATTGCTGCTCGATTGTTTTGGTGCTCAGGCTACATCCAAAGCAGGAGAAACCAATGGACAGAGGTGGAGGTACTTACAGTTCGAACAAAGCAAGGCGTAACCCGATCCCTTTCATTCTCTATGTCAGCTTCCGATTGGGGGCTAGCCATTACGTTTCCCGCATTGTAGATTGTCGGATATAATTACCTCGGGAAACGTCATTCAGGAATGGCGGTTGGTGGTTTAAGTGATAGAGCGCACCACACTCGCGCTTCCAGCCAAGCAAAAATATTAAAAAATCCGCTCTAGGCGGGTGGATGACTTGGGATCATTTCTGACCAAATTATCATGGTCAGCCACCTGATGGAAAGGCGAAAAAGCGAGAAAATGAAAGGCGCGGAGGGGGTTCGAACACAGGCCTAATGTTCGAACCCCCTCCGTAGCTTCAGTGACCCAGTGGCTAACACAAGGCGTATTAGCCACTGGGCCATTGCCGCTCGTTTAGACGCGCGTCAAACTTGAGGTTGAAGGCGCGAATCCCTGGTCCACCTCCCGCCTTTTGAACCTTTGAAAGAGACGTAAACAAAGGACTCACCGCTACTATTCAGAAAACGACGAAAAAAAAAAAGAAATGGACCATAGGAGCAACAAACACAGCATATATGCGGCACCCACGCTGGTAACCTGTAAATATCTGCTGTACCATGGTGCGCAAGTGGATGTGGCCCTGATTCAAGGAAAGTTGATAACGGCGGTTTTTAGACCAGGGACTACAGCGCGATTCCTCGGGCCAACATTAGATCTGGGAAATAAACGAGAAATTTTAGATTTATGTAAGTTGAAACTACACAAAAGTCACCACTTTCTCAGAAATTGGATTCTTATTCCTGATCCTCGAAGAGTTCAAAGGTGGCGATAGGCTTTAAAGCACCTTCGATATCCTCGATAGCTTTTTCAACGCCCTGCTCTGTTTGCAAGTCGTATTTGGGAAATCTTTCCATTATCTGGGTCATTATATCCCATATGCGAGGCGGATTGCCTCCTGGTACGGGCGCAACCACGCTCTCTGGCGTCTTCTCGACAATCCTGACCCATTGTGTGTAAAAATCTAGGAAAACGCATTGGAAAGAGAGTGGAACCAGTGTGCATCAACTCACTTTCTAGGTCTCTTGTAGAAGAAAAAGGCTTTCGATGCTTATATGCATCTGGTATGCTGTTTGCAGCCATGCTGTTGAATCGTGATCAACAACATAAACTTGGGTCAAAGGTGTAACGGTGAGATCGTACACACCAAACGGTAGGATTGTCGGAGTAATATCTGTCTATATCTGGGTTGTTTTCCAGCCTTACATGGAACTCATACTTTCCCGTATCCCAGCGCTAGAGCCGGCGAAAAGGAGTACATATCCAGTGGTGTGAGCAATCGCCTCGTATTGTTCAGAATCAAGACCGTTACCTGAAACCCTTTACATTTCCGTGGATCTGGCGCCACAATGATGTGCCATGATTTTCTTGGTACGTTGAGGTGCTGAAGGATGCGGGATAGGTTAGAATTGGGCATGAACTTGTGTGGCAGGAGTGCGCATCAATTTTCCACGGTCCCGCCGCTCAGGAACCACCGAACCGGGCTCATTGCTGTGCTCCGAAGTTCCATCACCCAAACGACCCACAATGAACTTTGACTGCGATTCCAGCGCCCGTGAACTTGACAAGTCTCAGCAAAATCTCCGTCCGATAAAACTTCGTTGATGAGCGGAGCAAAACCGAGTCGTTCTTCGACGTACACTCTTAGTGAAGAAGTGGCCATTGAAAAGACCGAAGTAGTGCAAGATGGGGATGTGGATCAAGGACGTGATGGTCGGAGGACTGAGGTCGATGTGGAGCGCACGAAAGAGGGGGTATGACACGACGAGTCCATCCTAAGCACGTCGACTGACCTGTATCCTGACTTCCAGAGGCTTGAGGACTGGTTGCCTGGAAAACCTCTCAAGTTTGCCATACCAAAGAATGATAAAGACCCATGGGAAGGGTGTCACAAACGTATTGAGAAATACGACGAGGGGATGTGTAAAGCATGGAAAGGTGAAATCGACAACTTGTTGATATTCGTAAGTCGTCTCTTCGACGGTTTAGTATCCAGATCTTACACTCTCATTATCTAGGCTGGTTTGTTCTCGGCCGCTGTGACGGCTTTCGCTGTTGAATCGTATCAATGGCTTGATGACCCACGCGACGAAAACACCGTTTTGCTCGCCCAACTTTTGGCCCAATTCCAGAATTTCACCGCACCATCGACAAGTCCCTCGGCTTTTTCTCAGCTTTCGCCATTCGTTCCAACTCCTTCTTCCGTCCGTATCAACATATTCTGGTTCTTGAGCCTGGTTCTCAGTCTCAGCACCGTCCTCATCGGTATCCTGTGTTTACAATGGCTCCGCGAATTCCAGCGTGACGGAGCATTTTCCTTCAAGGATGCCCTGGCCATCAGACAACTCCGTTATGAAGGGCTCATAGGTTGGAAGGTTCCTCAGATCATTTCCTTCCTTCCTGTCCTCCTCCAACTAGCCGTTATGCTCTTCTTTGCCGGACTCTTCGACCTTCTATGGTCGAGACACCGAGTGGTGGCCAGCGTGATCCTAGTCCCTGTGGTCCTCGTCATAATGTTCCTTTTAATCACCACGATGCTTCCATGCTTCCAATGGCTCATCGTTAACTTGCAAACCGGCCCACCATCTCGACCGTCTCTTCCCCAATGTCCTTACAAATCACCGCAGGCATGGATATTCCAACATGCAGTTTTACGCCCAGTCCACCTTATCCTCCACTGGCTCAAGAAAGACATCTTATGGAAACGGAACCACCCAAAGAGTTGGCAGGATAATGACCTCCGTTGGCGGACATTCTTTTACGAAACTCCTCCACTGAATCAACTTGAACCAAGGGACATGTTTTTACTCTCGTTCTTACGTTGGATGCGTACGAACGTATGTCAAGCTGTTGAATCCTTCAACGACCTCTATTCCTGCTTTATAACCCTCGACCTCGAATCAATGACCAAAATAATCTCACCCGCCATGGATACTGCGGACAACTCGACCCAAAATCAAACCCCCGACCCAGAAGTCGGCAGATCCCAACCACACCCCGAGAAGATCGGGCATGTATCGGACGAAGTTCAACGTGAGCTGGCACAACTCGCCTTCCTGACTTGGGATAATACAAAAGAATTCTCAAGTTGGCATCTTAACATTCTCGAATTGAAAATGCGATTACTCAACCTGGACCCAACGCTTATACACCACTACGACGATCTCTTATTGGCACCTCCAAGTAGTACCAGCGCTCTTCAACCATCAACGGTACGTATTCCCATTTCCCATTGAGACAATGTTAAGACTTACTTACGGTCCTTCTTAGCTCAACGAACTAGAATCAATGGTAAAATTCCCACCAACACCTCAAAACACCCAGCTCGTCTGGGAGGCTCTCATGCATCTCCTCAACCGCGAACTTTGCGGTCCTCCTGGGGACAATGAATCCTTTCAACAAGACTTGACTTTCACCCATATAAAAGATTGGTTCTTACAAGCAACAAGTGTGCCGCTGCCTTTACGGGTCAAGATATGTGTTGAAGGATTGCTTCGTACGCACGCCTCGGTTTAGTAGCGATGCGATTGTGAAGGTGTTGTTTGGAGGTTCGATTGGACCACGTTTGATGAACGTCGGGGATCTAGGCTGTGATATTCTTTCTTGATTTGAGAAAGGTATACGCCGTGTAAATTGTGTACGATACTCAATGATTTTCTTTGTCAAACTCCAGGAGTATTCTTGATGTGTCGCAGGTCCTTCTGCTTAAGTCTTGAAGGTGTGATTTTTTTCAAATCTCTTTGCGGTGGGTTGTATCCGCGACGCGAGGAAGATTAGCTACGTCGTGGTCTTAACGCTCATCTGCATATGGGAAAGACACCTCGTCGTATTGTATCCCTTTGTGCTGCTGACCTTTGATTCTAACTGGATAACTTAATAGATCCGGACTGGCACGAGGTGATCACCCAGCCACATTTTTCATATATAGCTCTGAGACTAGGCTCGTTCAGCCTTGAAGTTGCTACCACTTGGTATATACTGTACAACTTGAGCATTTCGGCTTGATATCTATACAAGGTAATGATCATGAATTAGCGACACTAGGAGTTCTACTGGGGAATTGGGATAGGAAACACGAGGGTATTAGCATGATTTTTCCTGGCTTCAACTACCGTGCCCTTGACCCTCGGGGACCTGTTTCACCACAAGCGTCCTCGCGATCCACGCATCTCCAACCACCTTTTCCTCGTCTCCTCGATCATCTTGAATGTTGGTGTTTGTGTCATTGGACAGACTGTTGAAGTCGGGAGCTGTAAATGGCGTGTCTTGCGCAACACTACTAAAATCTGAATTCTTTGTAGTCAAATAGATCTTGAAATAGCCAATATCGCAGTTGTCCCCTTCTGCAAATTCGAACGTCCAAGGACTGGTGCTGGATTCTCCATATCCAATACCAAGTGTCGACTTGGCTGGCAACGGAAAATCAACTTGGGCTGGACCCCCATTACTACCGGGTGCTTCGCCCCCAATGGCTGGGGTATACCAGAAATCTTGCAGATGTCAGTGGGAAACGATGGGCTGGAAAGCTAAAAGCTTACCTATCTGCAACATTCCCGGATCAAAAAATGCCACGTATGGATACAATGGGGTATCACTATCGTTGTGGATGATGAGAGTATACCATCGTTTGACTTCCAAAGTCACAGTCGAATCATCCATGCCTTCGTCCGGGTCTTGAGATGCAACCACACGGTCGGAGACAATATCCTGTTTGCTTTTGGGTGCTTTCGACGACTGATTGGGGTCAGCATGTAAGAGGATATTCCTCCCAATCGGCTTCCTTCCTTCGTAATTACTGGAGTCCAACTCCTTGAGTTCGAACCACACCTTCGTCTTCAACACACCCTGGACTGCCTTATCCCCACTACTACTCTGCTGCTTGGACAGATGGAGCTTGAAACGCAACGCAGCTCGTATCACATCCTTCAGCTTGTATTTTGCCTGATGTGGCGGGAAAAAGTCCCGATATCTGGTACCGACGAAATCGCTCACGAGTGTGCCCGTTTTCCTCTCGAAAGATACGCGCTGTGGCGTGTACGTGACTCGAAGGTCAGCCAGCTCGGGATTTAGAGATTGCGGATTGGAAAGGGGAGAGATGAAGGTAAACCCGAGAGCTCGATGAACATCTGCACTGATGACGGAACTAAACCAGCGGGCGTCATTGCAGTAGACGATGAACTGCCGTGCTTCCTCGCCCTCAGTAAGCCGTTTGGCATAAAATACCTCGGGGATATTGGGCGGACTATCTGTGTCCACTTCCAGTGGTACGCACCGCAACTGAGCAGTGAATGAAGTCACACTCCCCACAATAGCATTGCATAGAGGCGGGTTGAAATCTGGAGTCTCCTCTTCGTCGATGTTGATACCGTGAATCGCATAGGTGGACCCGGGAACAACGCCGTGCACCTCCCCAGCATGGAGGACATACGTTGCTTCCACACCGCCAGGACCTTCAGGATTCGTACGTGTAGTACCGGCGATATATGCTGGATTAGCGCCAGAGCGCCATTTGTTGAAGAGTCGCCTGCCAATATTTTGACCTTCGCAATGGGGAGTTTGGCTGTTGGGTATTAGAAATGGCGATAAACAATGCAAGTGATATACGAACAAATTTGGCATCCTTAGCTGGTTCATCAACGACGTATATGTCAGCTGGTTGAGTTCTACGTCCTCTCGAGTAAGGACCTTTATCAATTCGTTGGTAAAAACTCCGCAGCGAGTCGAGATGACTTCCTTTGCCTCTTGGTTGACTCCGCATGCGGCAAGGAGGACATGGGATGCATGGTGCTTTCCCCAAAAACCCTCTTGTACACCCCTGTCCGCCTTTGGCCCAGCTAATTTTACGATGTCATCATCGCAAAACGCCGTGATTCTGGGAGGCTTTGCAATGCCACGCGTTAGGTATTGGGTATCTCCGCGATCTAATCCCGCCGAACAACAGCAATCAAGAATGAGCGTCTAATTTATAGGCGTTAATCACGATAAACTATCGACGGCGGTCATGACTCACAATATTGTCCCCCTTCTTCTGGGACAACCGATGTAATAACGCAGCGATGGTACGATCGGGTATACCGCGACCTTCTTCAGATTCCCAACTTCCTGCAGCAGGATCAAGATCAGACGGGCACATCATCTCAATCATAGGTGTAACGGTTGGCCAATCGTCCTCCCACTCTTTGGGTTTTTCAATTCGACTCCCGTGACCTGCAAAGTAGATGATGATTGGATCATCTTGGTTAATCTTGTCATTCGAGATTAACTTCTCGAATCCATTCAAAATAGCCTCGCGACTTGCAGCTTGGTTCAAGAGGGTGATGATATTCGATTCTTCGGCGAATAGGTAATTTCGGACGAATTTCTTGAATCTGCGAGCATCCCTGGCAGCCCCAGTGAGATTATGAAACTTCGGGTAGGTGTCAATGCCAATGATAAGTGCATGGACAGTCGGAATAGGTGGGACCCTGTTGAAAAGGCCAGTAAGATTAGGGTGCGGAAATTGTAAGCGTGGCGAATCACTCTGGCGAATCATATAAATCGACGTCAGTGGAAGAGCTGCCGTAGACACGTTAGCGATGAAAGCTGATGTTGGTACACCACGTACTCGACCTCCATGGGAGTAGACATAGACGTTCTATCTGACAAACGCTCGCCGGGGTTGCCATTTTGATGTCATGTGGTCGTGGTGATAGTCGAACGGCGTCTTTCGACGAATTTGGAGTAGATTATCAACACCACATCTCTTACAATGGTGTGATAGAACGCACCTTTCGAAGATTCGGACGACGAGAGGTTACAAAACGCGTGCTAAAACATCTGAAGCCTGAAATTTGTAGTCAAGCCCTCGGTGAAAAAGAAAAGGACTCACTGGTTGAATAGTTCACCAGACCTCAACGCTAGATCTAGAAACTTGAATGCTGGCGACATTGCAAATCCTCAAGTTGTTCTCAAGTTGTGGGTGCAGCAATTTGTCGAATGGGCGTGAGAGAAACGCATTGGCCAGTTTGGTGACTGGTCACGAAAAACGCGTTCCGTAATTTCCTCCCATTTGATGACTTGCTAAGTGGCTTCCTCCCAGGCATGATTCGGTTGGTGTTACACTGACTTACAGCGCTTTTCAAAACGAGAGGCATGTCCAAGTCTTTGATGCGGGCCGCCTCTGTTGCTGTTCGCCAGGCACGCCAGCGAAGGAGAAGGCAAGCGCTTACG
>ML208744.1:0-15380 GCA_004369065.1 Pluteus cervinus
ATGCGCTTCAAAAATTTGCCCGTGCACCATACAATCTGTATGTTCCATTCTTCTGCATGTCTCTGCCCTGTATTAAGCGCTAATCGCCATGAACTCAAAGCAAACGCCACTACCCCCTCATTCTTTTAGACAAGAAAAGAAGGATTATCTTCGCTCGTACAAGGCAGCAAGTTTTTTTGAAAGAAATTGGGCCGATTTTATGCAGCATGGAGAAGATGCTGGCTGAGGGGGTCACGGAGAGGGAAAGGAATGAATGGGATGCGAATCATAATCGAGGAGAACACTTGGCAACGGTCTTTGGGTGGAACAAGCCCTTCTCAAAGGTAGCATCATTTACGCATCATTTTCCCTTTGTATTCGAGGCTAATCCAATCGCTTTCCTTCTAGTGGCCATCCCTCACCTTGCTACATCAGCGCCTCAAAAAGGAGTTTGCGGCATATGCCTCCCAAGAGGAATTTATTCGACTTGTGTAAGGCTTCACCTACTTTTGCTAAAAGCCAACTCACGCCATTGGTTCAATTTAGAAACTTCGCTAACGCCATGGTTGTGTATTACTTTCCGGGCGTAGCAATACGCTTCCAGAACAAAGTGGAGGAATGGATCAAGCGGTCGAACGGAGAAAAGGTCCCTCACTTCGGCTACTTCGACAATTATTGCTGGAATGCCTGCTTTCGAGATCAACCAAGAGTTCAATGCAAACCGCATACAGATCACAAAAACGTCGTTGGCGTCTGTGTTGTGATCGTTTATGAGAAGCCCAACTGCAATTTTGACCACAAGATGAGGTCTTGGCTCGTCATATGGGATGCTGGCATCATCGTTGAAGCACCTCCTTGGACAGCTTTGATCTATCCATCATCTCTCTTCCTTCATTTCAACATAGATATTCAAGGTTCTTCCCCTCAATTTCGATTCTGTCTTCATTCTTTCTAACAAATTCTGGCCCTTAGATATTGATATTTTAACTCTTGATGGGGACGATGTTCCATCTTTGGATGAGAAGGAGAAATGGCAGCAATCAAGCAAAGAGGGCCGCGGAAGTATCGTATTCTTTAACCAAGCATCTATGTTTCACATTGAAACTGGGGAAGTTACTCTAACGGAGGCTAAGGCAGAGGGGCTTCCTTCTGAGCGTGATTTCTCTGCAGATTTCACCTACCTTTTCCCATCTGCCCATGTTTCGAGCACCTTCAACACTACCAGTACCTCCGCCACCACTGCTTCTACATCCACGTCTGCTACGTCTGCCACCATCACTACTGCACCTCTGCTAGCAAAGATTGATTAGCATTGCATACTGGGCCCTCTTAAACTGGCCCGTCTGACCCTTTTTCACCCGACTAGTCCACTGTGCCTGACCAGCACCATCGTCACGACCTTTTTTACGGTCAAGAGGCGCTTTCGCGGATATGCCACCTGTTCATAACTTTTCTCTTCACATGCCCCGATCATCCCCCTACCCCATTAGCAACAATGCCCAGGCTCGTCTACCATATTTCATCGCTTACGCCCTCCATCACACCAAACTCAACGAAGCCGTCACTTACGCCGCTCTCATCCTCCTCCAGCAATCCTAAGAGCTTGTCCGGTCACCGCCTTTTCATTTCAGCCATCATGATCGCATCAAAGGTTATCTGCGATGATGCCTATTCGAACAAGCCATGGAGTATAGTCAAGGTTTTGAGGACCAAGTTTCGCAAGACTTTAGTTCGGACAAACCACCGAATCAATATCCCAAGTAGGATATTGCGATTGTGTTGGCACTCTCGGTGCACGTCCAGTCCTCACAGTCCACCACCCCCCTTTCTGACCCAAGTACGACGACGGGACGACGACGGGTGCAATACCCAACTTTGGGCCACGCAACTCTACTCCCCCCAAGCCGCAGTCCCAGTCAAGATCGACCTCCTACAATTCCCCCACCATGCCGGATATCCCTGCCCCAGTTTCTCCAACAGCTTCACCAGGCTCAGATTCTAGGCAGACGTTGGATTTACCAACCAATATGACCTTCTATCCTTCATGTCCAAGCGCTTCACTTGAAGCCTTCGGAGGAATTTTGGACTCCCCCTTGGTCCACAAACACCAGACGCTGAAATCGCAGGATGATGATTCACAATCGAACATCTTCTCTCCGTCCATGTCACATCATCCTGTTCTTCATCGCAGTCGCGGTTTAGGCAATGGTCATCATTTACTCTTCCCCCTTTCACCCAAGTGAGGTCCAAGTTATATCATAAATGTGCCTATATCTCAAAGCTTGAAGCTCGAAGGACTCCGTGTTGTTGTCAGGCGACCACCCCCAAATCCACTCATTTGGTCTCTATCAGCTTCCCTTTTCCCACCACATATATCCACCTTCTACTCTCACCAACCTATGAGTCCAAATACCCCGTCGACGCCGTCGTTCAATGGCTCTCAACCCGGTCACCTGGAATCACCATTACCCGTGCACCCTAAACCTTGCATCGCAATCGGGCACTACTAACATTATTTTTGTCCCACCTCACTCCCTTTTAGCACTGGATTGGGCTTTTACCGTTGTGTCGCTCGTTTTTGATGCTTGATCCGCTCCTTAACTTACTTATGGACTTTTTTGTTGTTGTCCTTGTTCGCTATGGGTCTTGTAAATTGCAATCAATATTTTGTTTTCATATATTCATACATGAAGCAAACCAGTGAGATGACAAGAACGACGCGACACATTGAGTTTCGGACAAGCTTGTCCAGCTTTCAACGCGCTTGTCACGCCATCACCTGATGTGATGCGAGCGCTGCACACTATTCAGGACCCATTCCTCCTCCTTCCTGCTCGGTTCCGGACCCCACCCAATCTCTTGACCGATCCCAATCTGGTTTGTCTTTTATTTTTAAGATCTATTTAGGCCCGATTCACAAGCCGGTAAATTTCCCCAAATATCCCCCACATTTACGACCACACAAAATCACGTATCTCCACATTACCTCTCACCACCTTCAACGGGCCTGGATTCTAGACGGACATTCAATTTACCTACCAATACGACCTTCTATCCTCCATGTCCAAGCGCCTCGCTTGAAGCTTTTGGAGGAATTTTGGACTTCCCCTTGGTCCACAAACACCAGACGTTTACTGTAAATCATAGGCACCACCGCCCACAATCCCCACAGTGACAGAAGAATTACCACCTGCGGATTTGGATCTTTAGATGACCTAGATATGAGTGATGATTCACAATCAGACATCTCCTCTCCATCCATGTCACTATCGTCCTGTTCGTCATCGCTTCCACCAGAGTCACCGCTGAGCAGTTACGGTTTAGGCGATCATCATCATCTGCTCTCCCCTCTTTCATCCAAGTGGGGTCCAAGTCATATCAAAGATATGCCTATACCTCGAAGCTCGAAGGACTTCGGCGAACACCACAAAATCCACACCTTTGGTCTATACCGACTTCCCCCTTCCCGCATAACCTTCTACTCTCATCAACCTAAAAGCACCAATGTCTTGTCATTTGACGCTCTCAACCGGGTTTTCCTATTGAAACGATTTGAGTTACCAGTAGGTTTGGATTCAACTGTGCCTATGTTGCGAGACCAACTGTTAGCGAAGATCCTTCGCGATTTGAAAGGGAAAGATGTGAATGTACATTCTCGAGAAATATTACCTTGCGGACAGTCTAGTCACGAGGCTCTTGCAGATGATTTGCGAGAACGAGTATCACGATGGCCTGTGCCGCCCACACAAGAATTACAGGACACTATTCGAACAATGTTTCGTGAGGAGACGTCATCTGCAGCTCTAAAAACACGTACGTGTGGAGCTTATTCTGAGGATGTCAGCGAGAAAGAAACAGCTCTTGTGAAGGCTACTGATGTCGATCCGTCTTTATTAGAAAGACCCATTTCTTCATGTGAATGGCCCACGTCGCCAATGCTGCATTCAATCCCTGAGCTATCGGATTATTTTGTGCATTCTGAGGGTATTGTCTGCCACGCACCTGGGGACTATTCTTTCGTGTTGTATTTGGATTGTCGATCAGCATTGCGTCGCCAAAAAAACACCGGACCTTGCTTCCGCAAACCGTCTTTATCCAGGTCCTGTTCCTAATGAATTACGGGATTTGGCAGTTGTTGAAGAGGGATTGATCGCCCATTGTCGTGCAAAAGCACGGATACTACAGCTTAAAGAGGGACTGAATGCGAATGGTCATGGACAACGGGGTATGAAGGGACATACTATTATATATCCCCAAAAACCTGAGACCCTGGAAAACGTCTTACCTCCGAAAATGGATGATGTTGTCAACCCGGTTTGTGTACTGTTCGTTGGTAGTCATCGTCCTTCCATGAAATGGCTTAAGGAACGTGGATCACCTCTCTGGGTGCGTGCTGACCGTGTCCGAAAGGTCTTATACTGGCTAAGGAAACATAACCACCTTTATAAAAATGTAGTCATTGACGAGAACCGATTGAATGAATTGCCGAGTGGTGGAACGTTACCTATCAACTTGGAATCAGTGGATAAAAACGAAGGAATTGACGCGCGTACCGCACGATACGACGATTCTACAGAACAGCCAGAGTTTGATGGCATCGAGAACGAGGAGAGTTCACAAACTGGAGGAGCCACGGGATCTGATATTATGGTGGACAGTGCATGCATTGCGGACGTTGATATTAACGCACCTGGACATGAGATTAAGACGGCAGCCATCCGACACGTATACGAACAAAAGAAAGCATTCTTGCAGATGCCTCGTGGTATGGAACCTGAGCGGGATTTTCGAAACCCACATTTGTTTCTTAATATGTATCCTACTTATGGGATCGGTACGTTTGGTGACAATGCTCGTGTCAGTTCTGTGTCACTGCCACGGCAAGCCAAACATTACTTCAGTCTGTCGGATCATCGTTTTCAAGAGCACTATAGCTTTCTGTTTGCCGTCTTTAACGTGCTACAGAAACGAGCAGTATTTACACGTACCGGGATCAGAGTGCGAACCAAATTGCACATGATTTCGAATTGTTAGAAATGGATGCAGTTCATCGGGTATCGGAGCGCATTTCGCGAGGAGATTTCACTGCTTATGATGTCGATGGGAAGCGTGTACTCCGTGTTATGAAAGAGATACAGGTAGTGAATACCGCCGTACCTGGTAGCAGTGCTTCTCGCACAGAGATGAGGAGGCAGATTCATGCCCAGATCCAACATTTCGAGCGTGTTGATGGAATAAAAATGGCGTCGGTCGAGTTTTCCAGAGTATGCCTGCGCGACCAGATGTTCTCGATCTCGAACGTCTTCCTATCAACGATGTAGCGCGTCTCCCGACATAAATGAGAACGATGGAGGTTCATACTGTATAGAGTACGCGCGTCTGGACGGGCTAGATAAAGGAACTATGCGTGGGAAAACAGAATTCTATACAAACGGTAATGTATCGGGATGAGACAGACAGGGGGAGGATCGAGAATGTATAGCTTGTTGAAAATATGCATAGTTCAAATGTAAGGCTGTGAAGATTCTACCGAAAAAAATTATTTGGTCTTTCCGCGTGCGAACTCGTCCGGGAGAGTTACCTGTGGCAAGGTAATTGTCGCCAGTTCACCTCGTATATTTTATGGATACCAAAAAATCATGACAAGACTGTCTGAAGTACAATAAAAAGATGAGCTAGTTATCTGCTTTGAATGGGCAAGGCACTGCATCTCGAAGGACAATCTGATAGGGCTGTGTCCACTCCTTCCACATCCCAGGAAACTCCGTATCAAGGCGATTACAGACATGTTGAGCATGAGCTTCTGAGCCTACAATCCTCGTATTCTCCCTTTCGTATCTCCGGAAGGTTTCAAATGTCTTTCGCCAGTCTGTGATGCAAAGTGCTTTTGCCTGGCCTGAAATTATTTCTTGTGCGCGCATTTGAAACCAACCTTCCAGTGACTCTGTCCAAATCCCGTACCACTTCTTCGAGTACTCCAATATGTCGGGGTGGGGCCACATTGAACGATTGTTGTCCTGAACACCAAGAACAATGTTCAAGGTATGTGGGGATAGGCCATCGTCAAACAGTTCCAGCTCGGGATGTGTTTCGCCGATCCGATAGTGAAGCGCAAGAGATGAGGGGCCGTAGAGGCATTCATTGTACAGAGATGGACTCCCCCAGTACAGAGCAAGCCGCCAAAGAATACCTCCCTCGGCTATTAGACGACGAGCACGGGGGAGGGAGAGGATCATTTGAATGCCCTCAATATATGTGCTACATGCTCGACGATGACTTTCGGCTTGACGCTTCATGCTCCACTTTGCCTGACCAGAGGGTAAAATTCCTTTGGGAAAGACCTCATGTGGTGGTAGAAGCGGACGAACATGGAGAGCAAGTAGGCTTTTGATGTTGGCGGTGGGGATACAAAGACGAAGGTATAACCCGCGCTGTAAACCCAGTCGTAAAAGCTGATCAAAGGGGATATCTGGGTGTAAGAGGTGCCAAAAACGCAGATAGAAACCCGTTTTCGACGAGATGACCAGGGTCCCAGTGTGCAGAACCATCTTGACTTGGGGGAGTACAGCCCCGTTGATGATGCAATCATCATCTGCAAGATAACATCCAGGAGAATATCGACCATCGGTGTAACTTGAACGGATGCAATGAAGAGCAACCTCCCGAGGGGATTCACTAGACGCGGTAACCCTGGCCAGTATGGGAAGCAGTGGTTTGTCACTGTATGTGATGGCTGTTGTATGGACATTGATTTTGGGTGGTGGCTTTGAGGAGGGATATGGGGCAGACTGTTGGTGGTTCGAGGATGGAGTTCGAAGGACTATTTCCGAAGAACTGCTACCAACACACAGTAAGTTTTCAACCTGAATATCGCCGAGCATCGTACAATATACTTACGCTGCATTCTCAGCCATAGGATGATCGGTATCTGGACTAGTCGGAGTAGTTGTAAGAGCCGGTTGGTTCACTTCACGTGTAATAGCGTCTCCTTGAGTGTTGACGAGCATAGCAGAGGGTTGCGCTTGTACCAATGGAGGAGTGGGCGTCGGATCTAGGGTCCTCCTTTTCTTCCAATCGCTAAGTGACATGCGCTTCTTCGTCGACGCGTCAGGAGGAGTGTGGTGTGAGATTGAAGTCCCCGAAAAGCCACCAACAACACTGATCATAATTAGCTTGGATATCATAGAATATCATGGAGAGAATACTTACGATATATCCCCGATCTTAGGACTATCCATTTCTCTACTTGTCAGATTAGTTGTAGTCAACACAGCTGGTGGAAGGTCAGCCTCATGCATGACAACATCTCCTTGAATTGGAACACGAGAAGGCTGGACCGAAGGGATTGGTGTCCTTTGGTTCATATTCTTCGACCATTCCTCAACCGTCATGCACTTTCGCTTTCCACCAGGTGGTTCTTGATCTGAAATATCATGTGAAGGGTGCTGGGTAGCATAAATCCACGCGGTGCTTCGACGGACAGCTGCCACCCACTCTTGGTCGTAATATGGAGGGCCAAGGCAAGGGTAGAATGGTGCAGGGCGCCCGTATTCTCCACGCTGTGACTCCAGCAAGCCAGTGACTGTGGGCAGGCTTTGTTGAAAATATATTATCCTGCTGTTTGTCCTGTCATACCAGACATCGCCGGAAAGTGTGCGTTTGTGCACCTCGAGCGCAGGTATCTCCTGAAGACATCGCTGACCGTGGATATTCACGACGTGATACGTCCCCCACCGACTATCTGTTCGTGATTTTGATACTGATGGAGGTCGAGTCCAGGGAATACGACCAGCGCCGATATATTCCACCTTCCATAAAATAGTGCCTGTTTTGGCATCAGGAACGACGTCGCGGCGTCCAGTAACCCAGGAGCCTGATTTTTGCTTCCTGAGGTTGTCCGGATTGGATGCGGGGAATGAACCGGGAGGTGGGTAGGGTGGAGTACTAGCGAGACGTGGTGCACTTTGATTGTTCGCGAGGTTGATGTATGGATTGAACTCCGGCAAGAGGTGGGCAGGGAGGATACTTGGTACAAACCCTGCCACTTGGGTATTTCTTCGGTCAAAAACCGTGTTTTCCCCAAAATGGATACCCTCCTCGTAGCGATGGGTGAAATAGCAAGGGATTCCGGAGGCAATGAGGAATAAAACCGTACAAATGCCAGATGTATTCACCCAACCACCCATGAAACGTTCGTCTCCGACAGGATAGTCGCCTAGGACAAATGGTCCGTTCAGCTCCCGCAGTGGCCATTCGAAGCGACTGAGATTCTGGATACATAAAATCCACGCAGCGATTTCCTTGAGAGTGCGTTGTAGCCGAGTGATGAGGTCGAGGTGAAAATCCCATGTCCGAGGAACTTCCAAAGGAGTAAAACTCGCTTCTGAGGATACTGGGTAACCCGCCAGGCCGAAGTCATTGATGCTATCTCTATTTTCTCGAGAAAGAGCCGATGCTTCTCCCATCAACCACCTTCTGCGAGATAGGAGTTTATCGAGGAACTTGCGCGATGGCCTTCCTACATTCATGCGTGCATGTGACTCCCAGTGTTCCGTGAGGTTCCAAAACTCTGGAGGTGGTGTCTCGTCGGAGTAGAACGAATTGACACGACGGATGAACGCACAGTGCATGGTGCGGGAATCGAAGTACTGAGGATTCAGCGACCAGTCCCACCGACCCCCAGAGCCATCAAAACGAGGCGGAGATGGGTGATCGAGAGAGAAAGAGTCGGGAGCAACTCCAGGAAATACAACCGATAGTGAGGCATTGGGACTCCAGAGCTCGTATCGCACTAGGGTTGCGGAATCGACGACGTCATGACAATGGAAATTGGTCACGAAACGAGGATGGGGCCACCAGTCCGAGAACCCTAACATGAACGTACGGGGGCCGTCATAGTCAAATTCGCAAGAGACGCGAGGAATTACGTAGACTCTTGTGTCCATTCGTGATGAGTTTATGACCACGAGCGCGTGTCAATTTGGGCGCCAGAGAGTGAGGGTGTTTAAACTTTACTATCGGACGTTTGTCACCTTGTGCCCGCGACGATCGTGCAACGGCCCACGTGACAACCGCTATGAGCCAATCAGACCAGACCTTCTCTTTTCTTTTTTCTCTTGAGCTTTTGGGATTCCTTTCTGACTCGATAACCTCTGACCCGACCAATCATGTTTACTCCTTGGTTTGAGCATCGCGACCCTTTCTCATTCTAACCATCATCATCACTAGCGCTAAGCCGTGCTACGCACGGCCACAGTAAGCCAGTTTTTGCTAATATCTGGTTAGTTTTTCGTAAAGATTATATAGTGCCACTCGTCCCCAACCTTCGGTTGGCTCCTCACGGCGCATTTGACCTTCGCGATCGTTGGCCCATCTGGCTCTCAATCGGACAGGTCTTCCGTAAAAGATGGCCCCGTGCTCATCCGGAGACTGTTGATCAATGGTCGAATGCGACAACCAATGAAAGTCGTTTCAGAGCAGGTTTAGGTGAACGCCAGCCAATGAAAGCGCGAGAACAGACTTTCATCTTTTGTATTATAGATATAGATGCACGCCCAATTGAATTCTTTGCCTTGCCCTGCACGTTTCGAAGCAGGGAAATCCTTTTCTACAGTCTCTCTCTGGATGTCTCGCTTACGCATGAAAAAGTGGTTGGCAAATTTCGAGCAGTGACTTGCATTCACCTTTATTTGCGTATGCATTTCTTCTCTTGGGTAGCATAGAAAAACCTACTTTCTAACTTGACCTGACATCTTTCGCTTTCTTCCTCTCCCATCAGTAAGCGTCTCTTTGACATGCCTTTCGAAAACTTGTGAGTGTTCTATATGTCCTTCAAGCTTACACCCTGATCTTTCTATAGAGTGGAAGATGTTAAGCTCCGTATTTTCCAAGGTTTACGTCCTGTGGACACCGTACGCCTTGGGATGACCTGTCGTCCGTATCGCGTCCTAGGCGACGCATCCTTGAAAGTAAAGTTGGACGCTTGCATCATCTTGAGACAGTTCTTCAACGATCATGAACTGTTCGAATTTCGGGACTTGCTTCGCCAAACCGGCACCATAATCTCTGGCTCCAGCACGCTCCTATTACTTGACGGTGAGAGTCTTGGGGTTATTCCGAACCTCGATCTCTATGTGGAGAACGAACATCGATGGCGACTACGTACCTGGTTACGCGATCGCTTCACATGGAGCGTTCTCAGTCAGGAAGACGTCCAGACGTGGGCTTACGGGGGTAGGCCTATGGTAGTCAAGGTCGTACGCTTTGAACGTTCATTCGAAGGTCGGACGCGAACGATTCATTGCGTGGTTACCGAGAGCAACCCCATCGAGGCTATATTCACGCTGAAACTTAGTGAGTATCTACTCCTTTATCGGTAACAATATTGAACCCTTTTCTGCTTAGCTTGCGCTATGAACTTCATAACCCACGACAAGGCATACTCCTTGTTTCCGAAGTCAACATTCGACGACCATAACGCCTACTTAGTGGATACGTACACTTCGAAGAACGAATATTATTACAACTCATACAAGAACCTCGGCTGGCATGTCCTCGTGCCGCCCTTGGCGAAAAAACATTCATCGCTACCCAAAATCAGATACATCGGGGACAGAGAGTGTTGGATTATTCAAAACGTTTTTCCTTCGCTTCCTGCTCTCCAACCCTCTACAAATGCTCAGGCGCTCCCAATCGTCGACTATCTTCATTCTTTCCGACTATTCTACAACCCAATCGTATCCCTTCACTTCTGTACTCTATACGACCACTCGTTGCACCACTCTGGAACCTACGCGTTCCACGAGAAGGTTTGGACGTTTGTCGACTCCATTACCAAGGATTACGGAAGGTACGGTTCTTACATCTCGTCCTTTCCCTACACTGGCTGAATTTCCTTAGTACGAAAGAGAGTATACAGGTCAATATGAAGAATTTCCTGGAATACAATTTTAATGGTAGGTTGGTGCCGATGACGGAGGAAGAGGTCGAGGAGGAGTTGGAATACGAAAGAACCCTGAATAAATCTGGGCGGCAAGCGATTCCTCCCGTGGATGAGGAAGATAGCGGGGATGACGCTGAGGATAACGCCTTCAGTTATCATTGTTTCTTCCTCTAGGTTCCCTTGATTCTTTTGTACTTGGTTAGGCTTTGATTTGTCTGATAAGATCGTTCTTCATCCCTTCTCTATTCTTTAAATTATATACCCGGCTATACGCTCATCGACATCGCCACCGGGGGGACGCCGGCGGATAGGCGCAGAAATCGAGGTGTTCGAATTCAGAGAAGGTCGATCCGTGAACGGCGTAAAGCCATGGGGAAGGAACTCGTCTACGGCAGAGGGGCAGAGCTCATCACTGTGTCCAAAGGCGTGACGTCTGCATGTAAGAATGAGGATAGACGCAAGTAAGTGGGGATTGAAGGACGCGCACCATATTGACACCTGTTTCCGTGTGGTTTTGGCTCATTAGGAGTAATTCGAGATCGCCATGGACTGGGCTTTTCGTTCGCACTTGTGACCTGCATGGAAAAATTAGCATGGAGTCTCAACCTCGCAAGGAAAAAGGGCGGTCGCCTTGGGATGAGCATCATAGGCCCTGCGTCCGTCTGTCAATGGCACAAATCCTGCAATGGTTTAGTTGAGTAGTTGATGGCAGGGGTGGCAGAATATCTTGACTTTGCTGCAGCTCGACCCGTTATAGAATGCGCCGACTACGTGCGGTAACGACTTCTTATAACTTCCAATGGGGTTGATCGCATTCCGATTGTATCTGGTAAAACAAACGGCGACGAGTGGACAAATCAGCATCGTGGCAGCAGGACTTCGGTCAAAAGAATGAAGCGTTCACAGCCAAGCTTCAGAGATAGACACCGAGAATTCTACCACCGAGAAGAACCCCACAAAGCTTCCCGAGTGCTCCAATAAATTTTAGCATGTAGGTCTGACAGAATAAGAAAGTCTCTGACTTGTCGATAAATCAGTAACAGAAAAAGCTCGTGAGGACGACACCTCGGTGAATATCCAATGATTCAATTCGTCAAGACCTAGTCACCGATCAGGATCGAAAGTAGGTCAGGACTGGAAAACAAACAACGATGTGAGAAGGGGAGGCCCTGCTGTGGAGAAAGACTCGCGCATTGAGGTAGATATTCCACACCATTCAACGTTCAGATACGGAACCCAGGTGGACAGAATATAGTAATTGGCTGATTTATTTCTCGACAACATGAATCCTGGAAGAGAATACGTTGAATGAATGAGCGGTAAGAGGCAAAGCCGTCAGAGATAAACAAAACACGATAAATCCATCCTCGTCGTTGCCAGGTACCGCGAGGAATTGGGTTGGATATGTTCGGGCGTCTATTGGGTTTGTCGAGGCCATGTTGCCCTTCCAGTCAAAAAGCTAGTCAAGACTGAACGGCAGTGAGTGGAAAAGGAGCACCATTGCGGAAAAGGGATCTCATACATTAGAAGGACGAGTTCAAGCTTCAAAGATAGACGCCAAGGTTTCCACTACCAGAAAAAATGTATCTACCACGTCTAAGGACCACGAAATCAGAAATTAGCATGCGATTTTGGTCGAGGAACCAATGACTGACTATCTTGACGAGCAGGTCAAGACTGGTGTCGCTACGGTAAAACAAAGGACAATGTGGAAAGGAAAGCATGTTGTGGAAAGAAAGATCCACATCAAATATCGAGCTTTCAAGGAAGAATGGAACGAACCTCTACGAAGGCCGAGACATGCCATGTTAGTCCTGGTTGCTGTGAGTCGTGTTTCAGGTGAAACTACTTGGACTTGGTTCCTGTTGGGATTGGGCATCTATGGGAGCGACAATACTCTGCAAACGGTGAGGGCAGCTCAACCGGAACTCCGATCGAAGCTACGATTTGACGGGGTGAGGTGAGGTATCACCACTGAACTCAAACTTAAAAAAGAGTGTGTCTGTGAACCACAATGATAGGGTCAACATCTAATTTTATACCTAAGGGAGGGTACCTCACCGCTGATGGAAGAAGCACCAAATGTTTGTAGTACCAATACGAGTGAGCTTGGGTTCCCAGAAATAAGTTCGAGCCAGTAGTAATCAGAACCGGATGCTTCTATGCGCACAAAGGTTAGCATATAGTCAATAAAAACAGCACACATGCATACCGATGTAGGTCACGAAGCGGCAGAAGGCTGCGACGTGGAATACAGTGGCCAATCTAGACCGTTCCAGCAAATGGTGTGCGATTATCGGGTTTGTTTGACGTCAAGGAAGGGGTCCGTGTCATTAAAGTGATGATTTGTATGTTGGGATAATGCGCTTGGGACACGCTTCGAGACTGGATAGGTGTTGAAACCTGGGCTGAGACGGAATTTTCTCGAAACTCTTGGCTGTTTGTCCTGGTTTCAAAGTGGAAGGACCACAGACGCAGGGATTGAGGTTTCCTAACGATAGGATTGCCCTGCTTCGCCATAAATGCTGGCTCTGCTTTAGGATACTGGTATGTGAGTACCCACGACAGGGTGTGGAATTATGAAGAACACGCACAATGTGGACCAGCAAGTACGATATTGAAGGAAGCGCCACCTGAGAGATATTCGGGGAGGAGAGCACTGGCCAGACTTTGAAAAAACCTATAACACTGTTGACACGGGAGAGATGTCGCAAGAATTAGTTGAGATAGCTGTGTTTCATTGAACTGGGCGTTCCTCCTAGCGGGCATAACGGCTGAAGTCCCTTGGGATTGATGATACTCCTCCCACCGTGTCGACCCCCAATTACCCTGAGAACCGGTAGGAGTTGTTGAAACAACGTCCACGTTCCCCTGCTTTGACTTTCATGTCGAGGCACTGTTGAAGGACAGAAGGTGGTTAGTCAGTGAGTTCGGTAGAATTAGAATATTGTGAGACACGACCCGTGAAACGGATCGAGGACGAGAGAAGGCTAAAGATAAGTGTTTAACACAAGGGGTAAAGACCGCAGCACCAAGAAGAGCCTTCGTCTTCCCGTGCCCACGGGTGAACGGCGTTCAGCTCTCTTAAGTGACTCTATGCTGGCGGTCTAAGGTCTTTACGTCGGTGTGGTAGTACAATCAGCCCAGCATCGCCGCCGGGCGCTATTGATGTTAAATCGGATGCTCAAAAGGCGGCTCTAGCATGGCCGAACATGGCATAGATGGTGGAGGGGTGGTTGTAGGCGGCGGTATTGCTAAAGAGTTTGTAGCGGCACACTACACCGGCGCCGGCGCTGTTCGCATCTGCATCCTTAGGGATCAGAGAGTTATTCAAGCCAGTCAAGCCAAAGAAGGGGAGGGAAGAGAAGTCGTACAAGCACAAGGACTGGGACACAGAGGTTGACGTTCCTGGCTTCCATCATCGCAGCTTAACCGAACTAATTCAGGACGCGTGCGCTGTTGTCTCGTCCAAGTCGTTCCACTGGCACCCGCCTTGGAGGCTTGGACTGACGCAATGGAGCGCGTTTACGGCGAGCTTCATACGTCATTCGCCTTTCTACGAGCAGAACTTGATGACTCTCCAACTGAACCTGGCTCTCACCTACCTCGGGCGATGCGTTTAGTTTGGGAACCAACTGAAGTAAGAGCGAGGTCGATGACCCGCCAGAGCAGCATATGATCTGGGATTTCTGCCAAATGTGCGTCTTTTCCGTCTTTCACGCATTATAGCCCTTTTTCACGAATATCCATAATTCCCGAACGCACTACGCACTTTATTCGGGCCAATTCAATGAATCCAACAGCCCCACTTCTGACTCATGCGAGCGTGCTGAAAGATCATCGATCACCCCAAACGAGGATTTCCTATATGCGTACAACATGGCCTCAACATTGGGGATCGGATCCGGTAGCGTTTGTGCTGGGCCGACTATCTTGAGAAGTGAGTGACTTGAGTTTCTTTTCTGCATCATCGAAAGGACGAAGACCTCCGACCAGCACCATCGGGAACAGTCTACGTCCAGACGGCTGACGACTTGCTTTCACGACCGGTTGTGACACAAGAACAAGGTGATGGTGACACAAAACGGAACTCGCAGAAATGACAAGCAGGGAATAGAACCCGAAGACGAAGAAAACAAGGACTAGGACGAGGACGAAGTAAATATGTGGCTACGAGCTCGAGGACTGTCAACGTAAAAACCGGGCGAAAAGCAGCGAAGCATTCGCCACAGGCCACGACTCTACCTCATCAACGCATAGCTCCACGCGCATGGAAGATTCAAAATACAGACGATGGCACAGAGGCTTTTTTTTACATTCTTTGCCTGGGTTCGGACTGTTCACCTTTTTATTGTTTTTTCATCCCCTAATTGCCGTTGTTCTTCAGACGTCTTGCCCGAAGGAACGACAGCAACATTTCTGGTTCGGGTTTGGATTGAGGCACCTCGTGAATAGATAC
>ML208745.1:0-22124 GCA_004369065.1 Pluteus cervinus
TCCATACCTGGGTCCGGGTCCGCGACGACCCAGCTCTATGTGGTGCCGATTTCGTTGGTGCAAATGCTCAGTAGGTCTTTTATTTTCGAACTGGAGATATGATTTTGAAGCAGATATTCTAGTGCGTACTATGACGGTGGTCGTACATCTGGTCAAGCTGGCGACTTTGTCTTCCAAACTGTCGTTCCCTCACTCAGAAGCGCGTGCCCTGGAAAACCTATCATCATCACCGAGTAAGTTCTCCTGTGGCCAGATGACATCTTGCGTGATATTGGTCTTATTTATGTTCAGAACTGGCTGGCCTTCCCGCGGTAACAATAACGGCGCGGCGGTCGCATCCCAAGGCGATCAAAGGAACGCGCTCTCCAGCCTCAACTGCGCTGCTCGTGATTCTAGTGTTTCCGTGTATTCATTTGAATATGATGACCAACTTTGGAAGAGTAGCGACGCGGAACGTAGCTTTGGTTTCTTCGGCGGCAAGGTCGACGTTGCAGGCGCCTTTTCTGTTTGTTAAGGTTAACTTATATGGTATTTATTGTATGTACCAGAGGCTATCGCATGTATCCCAGTTGTATAATTATAGACATTTTTGATATGGTCTCTTTCTCGTAATCGGTTCTGAGGGACTATTTTTGGATCGACTCGACCAGCCCAATGCAATCCTTCAACTTCAGGTTGAGTTCTTCTCTTCTTAGCCAAACAAAACCAAACAATGTTGACCGTTCCGACTGCACTGCCTTGAACAGTCCCAACGTCGAGTTGACGTTACACGTCCCGTCAATCTGCAGCTGCTTGGTCGCTTACGGAAACCATCATAAAAGGTAGAGTCCGTCGCCCGCCGCGTGCGCAGGGTCCTTATGTGCCCTGAGTAAACATTCCCAAACAACGGGAACCTTGTAAAACTTGGCAACGCTCAAAATGAACAAACCACCACTGTTCTTCCCAACCTTCCACCTGCATCAAGCGGGTTTCCTCTCGTATCTTGTATAGACTCCCGCTCGCTACAAACCGTACACTCTTTTTTCTCTTTCGTTGTCGTACCTCTTTGGAACGACCATGTTGGCAAAGTATACCCTCCTGTTCCTTTCGCTCTCCGCGTCCGTCTACGCCCTCGCTACCCCTCACGAGGCGCGCGGTCATCATCATGCACTCGCTGCCCGTCTAGGCCAAACCCCTGCCAACGCCATTATGAGGCGCAAGTTGAGCAAACGCTGCCAGCCCCGTGCGGTTCATTCGAGTGAGGCTCCTGCTGTGACCTCCTCCTCTGCCGGTGAGACGCTCTCAGTTCCCCCGGAAAGCACGCCCATCCCTGAACTCTCCACCTCTGACCCTCCCTACGTACCATCTTCCTCCGTGGACCCCATAACTTATTCCTCTGCGGACCCAACAACTTATTCCTCTGCTGACCCAACAACTTCGACTTGGTACGAACCTTCACCGTCTTCGTCACTGGATCCATCGCTTCCATCGGCTATCCCTCAAATGGACTCTCTACAATTATCTTCGGAACCCGTGGTTCCATTAATTCAATCGACACCGGATGCAACTCCACAACCAACTATTTTACCGACGACAGTGCCCACGCCTGATCCATCTCCGGCACCGCCTCCACCCCCGCCTCCTCCACCACCACCACCACCCCCTCCTCCGCCACCACCACCACCGCCGCCACCACCACCCTCGGCTCCGGCACCTCCTCCCGACCAGGGCGGACCCTCCTACATGAACGGTCTGCAAAGCGGCCAGGGTATGTCACTTCGTTTCGTATCACGTATCACGTTCTAACTTTCTGCTTCAGGTACTTTCTATGACAGTAAGTCAACTAATTCTAATCTTTTTCCACTCCCTAACAAGTTCCTCAGTCGGTTTGGGTGCTTGTGGTGTCTACAACTCCGGTAGTGATCATATCGCTGCTGTATCTAAATTGATGTTCGACACCTTCCCGTACGTCTTCGTTTTATCCACATATTTCCACATTTCTAAATTCTTGATGTTCTTGTTTCCAGTGGTTACGATGGCACTAACCCTAACAACAACCCCGTTTGTGGACGCTCCATCACCGCTACGCGTGAGTTAATTCGTTTTTTGTTCCCATCCCTTGGAGCATTTCTGATTTGATCTCCCCATAGACAACGGCCAAAGCACCGTTGTCGTCGTCACCGATAGGTGTGAAGCTTGCGCGATCACCGATCTGGACTTCTCCCCCGCTGCCTACGATGAAATCGCAAGCGAAGTCGATGGTCGTGTTCAGATTACCTGGGTCTGGAACTAAAGGGATAAGCTAGGATTTCCCGCTTTTTTTGTTCACAGCGCCTACGTACATGGGACTTCCCTGTTCATCTTTCTTTTTCGCACTTACAGCCGCTTACGACCTTTACCATCACCGTCGATTATTAGCTCATACCCCGGTTTTAATGTTTGGTTCATCACGTTTCGCGTCGACTAACGGTGGCTAGATCACTTTCATGCTTTTCATCGTCACGGTTCTCTTTCTTCGGTATATTCATTGGTAGACCTCATGGACATATCGCTGGGCATTTTCACAACAATAGATTTTTTCAATTTTTTCAATGGACTTCCATTCTGGACATAAGCATGTAACCTCATGCAACACTACCCTGAACTGCGGGTGTCGCTGCCGAATTCTGACGGCACGAGTGAACCTGCATGACATGATTGGCGGGTGCCTACCAACGTAATTGCTGCGCCATCAATTAATAATGTCGGTCTAAATTTAATTTCAATAGGCTTGTTCGGTAGGGGTGGCGGTAACTTCTCAATCCCCGGGCTTGCTCAACGCCAATGCCAATGTCCTTGGCTGGGATGCGCCAGGCCGACAAGAACGATGACCAAGAGACTTTGCAAAGCTTCAGAAACGCGACGGGCAGACAACATTTTTCAATGACATAACTGCTCTCATGGAGGCTGTCCTACTCGGCATCCGAATCTGCTTGGTTTCTGGGCGTTCTCATGAGTGCCAAGGATCGTGTTGTCTGGGACAGCTCGACCTTGGAGACAGCACTGCGGTTTGACCGTAGCCCAGCTGGGTTGCACGTCCTTCCAGTCATTTTCATCATGATCAAAGAAGTTGGTGTGTACGTGACGTTGGAAAAGATCGCAAAGGATGGCGAATGGCGGATGCACTTGATATGGGGATTATCTGCGGTCTCATCGACTGGTAGCCCTGGACTGCGCGTCTTTGACAAGATAGCAACGACCGACGCGGTATTCTCTTGGACTCTTGGACGTCGACAAACCCTTTCTTGAGCTTTGTTGCCCGGGCCCACGTGCGATGTGACGTCATGGCTGAGTGTTTCGCGATTCGGCGGAGTCGCAAGCCTTCCTTGTATGCGCTACTTCCTATCCTAATTCTCTTCATTGATTTTCTTATCCTACATACCCTACAAAGCTATCAACTTTTAACACTTCAGTTCATCATGTAAATTGATAGGAATTTATTCAACCCCCACAAGCACACGAATGGACTCGGTTTGATTACTGCGGACATCGAGTTACCTTCAATACCTTATAGCTACATGCCAATCGTCGTCGAGAACATATCAATATCCGAGCGAGGTCATACCCCTCGTTCATACCCATCAATCTATTAATATCTTTCCTACTTTGCACACCGTTGTTGGGATATAATTATTCCATGCGAGCAAAGTAAACTCGCTGTCCTCATGATAAGTTCTTATGATCCTTACTTACGACGTCATACTTCATCTGACCTACTCCTGACCTTGTACCATACGATACATATAACGAACTCTACAAACCAACAGTTTTTGCTCACACCAGTGTTCGTGGACTTCACGTTGAACTACGCGCCCCGATTCACCGCAATGAGTCACTGAAGCCCACTGACAAACTGTTAGAGGCAATAACTTCATCCGTACGCGATAACAAACCTTCACACTCTACACATCGGATCTACTTCCAGGATGTTGTTTGGGACCTTTATGGGGGGTATTGCCACGGGTTGGAAGGTAGCCTTTGTGCTCTTTTACACGCCCAGGTCGATCTTCGCCGTCTTTCCATCCTACGTCATTGGTTTACGAGCCGTGTAGCTTGAGATTTATCAAACTCGGGAATACCATGACCTCCTATCTACCTTCAGGCGAAGATAGGATATGCAGCATGAATACGAGGAAGATAAACAAGGCACCTTGCCTGGGGCTTATCTTGCCACAATGTTTGAACTCGAAGCTGTTGCGACGAAAGGAGAGGAAGAAGTTTAAGAAATGGTTCCTACCTAGAAAGAGGATTGGAACAAGAAAGAGAGCTGGTGCCCAGATTGGCCGCTCGATGATAGCTACGCATTTCCGCAAGGAGGACTCCAAGATAAGGGTCACCATAACTTACCTTCCAACTTATTCACGGCTTGGTCCTGGTTTTTTTCAGTTGCCTTTGATATGGGAGCATTGGGTTGCAAATTACACGTATCATTTTCCCTATAATCATGATAAGCACAGCGGCGACAAGTACCCCGAAGGTAATATCCGTTTATACAGACGATAATCCTGAGACCGCCCTGCTACCGCATGCCCGAGTGCGTGTGCGACGTTGTGATTCCAAGACCCTTCACCCAATCCCGCAACTTTTGAACCCCGAGACCATCCTTCGTTGGTAGACGAGACTTAACGAATGCACCAACTCGGGAACCAGCCTGAGCTGAAAATGGAGTAATATAATAACTCGCCAGTGCCCTGTAAAAGTGATGAGAAACTTAGGCGGAGGATCCAGGCAATGGATACATACCAGATTGCACCCTGTAAGAACGGGCTTATAAACTGGTCTCTTGTTGTAATCCACAAAAGGCTCCCCCACTTGACCGAATCAATGTCGCCCCAAGTTGGTGCAACCGTGATTGCGCCTGCACCGACTTGCCCCTTCGACTCTACCACATTCACGACGGCCAACCGTCCTTCATTTGTCTTCTCATGCGTAACCTCTTCAAAGTCGTGGCTTTCAGAGGTTTCGACCCGGTGGTGAGATATTATTGGGTGTTCCGAAGGTTCTGAGGATTTGTACGACAAGAAAGGTTGAATACTTCGCAGATAACTCCTTTCGAAGCGGAGGTCGGGTATCGCTGGCAGTCGTGGCCGACGTTCTAGGTGACTGTGGTGTTGTACTGAGTGCTTTTCAGCGGGGGTCGTCATAGTTGTGTGAGCGTGGACGCCGTGTTCGACGACAACGAGCTCCCAGCCCCGAATTCGGGGTGTTTAGGGCCGGTTTGCATGTGTTGTCAGCCAGACTCAGCCAGACCCGCCTCCATCAAGTGTCAACCTCCTTCCAAAACATGAATGCGAAGGCAAGCCACCTGAATCGAAATAAAGACGGTAGATTGGTGGTGATGTTGAGAGAGGCTCAGGTGAGAAACCTTGTATGTTTGAACCAAAATGCCCGACCATCTACCAGTCCCCTCACCAGTATTAATGCCCGCGGGCTCAGCCCTCTTTGTACATGTCGTCCAAGGTGGATGACTCCTCACTTGACTTAACTTGAGGCTAACTAGTACTATTGTAGGCAACTTATCAGTGTCGGCCACCTGAAGGTGTATAAAAAGCGTACCGGGCTAACGTTCTCTCCTTGCCGTTTCCCACTTTCTTCCCCCCCTCTTGGAAACCGCCGGTACCAAAGTACCACCCTGGCTTCGTTCAACCATATCTCAGTGCCTTTCGTTTATTGCCACAAACGAGAGGTACTCGTCTTATTCTCATCTTCTATCAACCATACACCATCCTCGATGCGCCAGCGGAATTCAGTACGATGGACTTCTTCGGAAGTACTCTCTGATGCGTACGCACGACTACAAGTCATCATCGCCATCGCCAAGAGTTGAAAACAACATTGAAGATCGTTATGCAACATTGAACCCGCAAAGCGGGTTTCGCATTTCCTTGCCACTGCGGCCGACTTCGAGAGACTCCGCTCAGGAGTATCGCTTTCGGTCTGGTGGCTACTGATAGCGCTGATACGCGACCTGGTTCGAGAGACTCCGCTTAGGAGTATCGTCCTGTGTCCGTGTGGCTTGGCTATCGAATGCGGGTTTGCTACAATAACGCTGGGGGGTGAGTAATGCATTCGGACGTCGGGGTCAGCCACTAATCCACCTTCGCAGACACAAGACGCTGGTCAACAGATTAAGGAACTATGAACACGCCATGCAAATCACAAGTGCTGAGGGGCTTTCATCATCAGGTACGCCGACAACTGCCTGGTTTCAACCTTCTTGACCGCTAATATCATTCGAACACAGCGCGGGCTCGCTTTCAACACCTATTCGCGCAATTCGGCATTCAGAGAGATATACACCAATATCTCGATATCAAATTCAAATGGATTGGGGGTTCCCCAAACTTCCTTCCATCTCCCGGCATCGCCTTTCATTCTCCCTCAAGGATGATACTTTCGCATCGCCGTCAAGCCGGTTCGCCACTTACAATCAACACGCCTCTTGACTTCTTCTCTCGGTTGTCAGGAGCCATTTTCGTTAATGTCTTGCTGGGAAGATTTCAACGGTGGATATGCTCCCAATTGTCTCGAGACCAATAGGAAGTCCTCCGACGCTGGTCGTTTACCCGTTGCTATCATGATCAAGACTTTCCGCCTTAGAGCAAAGTCGCCGATTCATCTGGATACAGGATCCTAGTTGAAGCATACTTTGGTCGGGTTTTCGGTTCTTGATGAACTGCTAAGTAGTTCTGTGTTCGGTTCTTGATGGACTGCTGGTTATTATATGTTCGGTTCTAGATGGACCGCTGGTTGTATTTTTCGGTTCTTGATGTACTGCTGGTTATATCTTACGGTTCTCGACGGGCTGCTGGTTGTAGTTTGCCGTTCTCGATGGACGGCTGGGTAGTTCATATTTTCAGATCTCGACGAGCTGCTGGTAGTTAGACATGTATTCGATCCTCGATGGACCGCTGGACAATGTACAATTCTAGACAGGCTGCTGGAGTAGTCGATTTCCAATCCATAAAACTTTGCGAGGACTTTGACAACTTTGAGGGAAAGAGTCCGAAGTTTTGAGTAGGTATTGAAGGTATAAACAAAATTCCGATTTACACGACCTAGTTTACACGAATACAACCGCGTTTCTTATAATTACACCTGAATTAGTTTGAATCCCGCAGCAGCAGCTTCAGTTGCCCCACTATTAACCAATGATCCATCGCCGTTCACAACCACGTATTTCTTGTTACTGCCTGCCAGAATCGTATAAACCCCGCTCGCAGCTCCCTGCTTCGGCCTTACTACGAATATCTCCCATCCACTAGCGACGGGCCTCGCCGCTGCTAACGTGAAATTACCCGTGATGTCAGCGGTAACAAATTGCGAAGTGGACACTGATTTCAATGTCCCGGCATTCGGGGCGAAAGCGAAGTTAAGAGTTACGCCATTGGTTTGAGAAGCGCCAGTCGCCATGAGGTTAGGATTTGCGCCGGAGGAAACGACAAATTTCCCATTACTAACAGATTGGAGGACGAAGTTTCCTTGTGGATTAGCCAAGCCACTACTGCAGATGGGTGCTTTAGTGGGATTTGGCCTGGTCGCCACGAAGTGAAGCTGATTTGTATAGGTGTTACCTGACCCCCAACTTGTAAGGCTGCTCGAGAAGTTGGCGGCCGTTTGGGGTGAATGTGTTGAATAAGCCAAGTAGATGACCGATTTCCAAGAATCCTCGAAAGTGGGATCGTTGATCTCCTGTTGGGTATATGCCCACATAGCCTGTACCCAGGCGTCACCGAACAAAAGCTCCTTGTCGGGAGTGACGGGCAGAATTTGAATTGCAGCGATTTGAACGCGTTGGTTGCCCCAGAACCTGACCAAGATCAAAATCAACTCGGTTTATGATGAAAAAGTGACTTACAACCAAGCACCTGCCTGCCAATCTTGCACATTGCCCATGGTCACTAGACGTCTCGCCTCAGCTTCGGGATAAGGTTGATCTCTTGCATTTGCGTCCGAATTGGGTACCATTTGCCAATACACTTGAGCACCGTGAATCTCCGTGGCAAGGAGCAATCTCGCATAGTTCGCTGCGTCCGTTTGACCAGTGACAGTCGCCCATAGCAAGGCACCATAATATCCATTGACAGCTTCTCCAGAGGATTCTTGATCCCTGCTACCAGCGCCGTTTCCTATTCCAGAAGCTAGAAAGAAGAAACATAAACCAGGTGGTACGGAGGGTTCATAAGACGTGCTTACCCCAAGAGTGCCCGGCGAACCAATCCCGACACCTTGCTACAGGGAAAAAGGGATCCGAAGTTGATGGGTTGACGATGTCCCGGAGGAACCAGTTGATGTGTGCTCGATGTTGGTTCATCCAGTTTTGATCATACCTTCGAATGTCAGTCAATTTTATCTTCGGACAAACGGAGGGGTACTCACTTGGCAATAACGGCTGCAACCGTAAGGAAATATCCGTAGTGGAAGTGGTGATCATTGTAGAAGCCATTCCCATAATCAACCCAGATATCTGTTGCTGCAGATCGGCTCGTCATTCCTCCCCAGCCCGTTTCGTATGCGGGTAGGTAGGGGTTATTTGCGCTGAACTGTGAAAGATTAGGTCGAGATAAAACCGAAAACAGATGAACTCACCCAACCATTGAATGTAGACTGAAGCCAAGAAGTAACCTTGGGAATCAAATCCGTTCTTCCCATGGCCTCTGCGATCAACCTATGCATTTTTCAACGATGCGTCCCCAGAAATACCATAGCGGGATTTTACTTACGCTAACCTGGCTTTGGCAGCTACGGTTCCTCCCCAGAAGTAAAAGTCGGCAGCAGCGGGTGGAGGTACGGTGCCGTCGCCCAACTGTTTGATTTCGTATTCGAGCCCTTGAACGATGCTCGGTACGCAAGAACCCTCTGCAGGTCGAGGCGGGTTCCATGTTATGGTTGAAAGAGCATAAGAGAAGGTCCAAGTATTCCCAAGAGCCGGGTACATATTCCCTTTGGTTGTCATGTAGCTCAGAGAAGATGTGGCTGGAAAGTTGGGCGAGACCATCTTCATCCTACATCCGATATGGTCAGAGATGAAAATTCCACATGAAAGAACAACGCACCGGTGATGTGGGAATGTTAGCATTACCAAGTCGCTGGCCGTTCCAACAACATTCCATTTGAAAGTGAGCGTACCCGTATCTCCAGCGACAGAATAATCGGTTGATACGCCAGTAGGATAAGTTGCGACGCGTTGATCCAGTAGCGCTTCATGCCCTGCAGTGTTTAGCTTCACCACCCTAAGGACACCAGAAAACTTGGTAGAGGCCCGAATCGTGCCTCCTCCATTCGCAGCTGATGCTGAAAGTGTGATACTGCCGTTCAGGGAGTATATGACATACGTCCCGGCCGTGTTAACAACTTTGAACTTGGTACCTGACACAGCAACTAAGATGATTTTGAGTAAACATTCAGACCCCGGACAATGACGCGACTGCTTACCAGCGGCACCATTAACAACAACCGCTTTACCACCAAAAGACGTTATCAAACCTTGCTGACTGGTGAACAATGGCGTTGCAGCATCGAATTTGAAAGTCAAATAAGGTGATCCGGGCACGAGGTAGCTAGTGAGGGAACTCGAGCCCGTAAAGTATTGGAGGGTAACAGATTGAGAATCCTAAAGTGGTGTAAACATTCGTTAGCTGTTGTCCAATGCGCGCTGTAGGACATACCCAAGAAACTGCTTTACGGTCCTTCGGGTTGCTCGAATGTTCGACAAACCCAACCGACCAATCGTTCTGAGTAGGTTGATGGATAGACACTCCATCGAAATCCCGTTTTGTCGATATCCCAAATAAAATAGAATTATTGTTCAAGTTTGATTGATATGGATACGGTCCCGCAACAACTCTAATGAAGGGTCAGTCCAGAACCAATATCAATCAGTGAATATATGCACTCACGCTTGACCATCTCCGGCGCCAAACCCAACCCACCAATCATTGGTGGGATACGGTGGCGAATGACCTTGAAAGAAGGAATTGGGTGGTTGCGTATTTGCAACCGAACCTCCGACGGGAGCTGGTCTATCCGTGCCGATAGGACCAAACGCTGCGTGAACCATCAGAGCAGAACACGAGAGTGAGAGGAGAGCCCGTAGAACCATGACTTGGCCGTTCGAGAATCCTGTACGGAGGTTTGACAGGATTATATACTTCACTAACCATCCCGGGCCCCTTGACGTTTCATAGCGATGTTGCGATATGGAAGTCTCTGAACTAAGACTCCAATGACCACACAACGACGCGTGAACACCCCAAAGATAGGATATATTGAAGAGGATACTTGACGGGTGCTACAGGAGACTTCCGGAGAACCATAAATGTCCTTGACTTTCAAACCAATGTCAAATGAGTACTCACAAGCGGATGTTCCGACGTCGTCATCGACAGCGACTTCTTCAGAGAAGACGGTACTACAGTCTGTCACCGGACGTTAGCAAACGTTGATCTCAATGAGCTAGGCTTCACGTGAAGCGAGAAGTAACCTATGTAGCCTGGTCAGGTAGCTCTCCTACCACTCTGCTACCTCCGGGCCGTATAGGAAGACTATGAAGAACCTTGGCCTATCCCTGTGACGCGCACCGCATGGTAGCAAAGGTTGTCGCACCAAAGATGATCTGCGCGAGGGAAGTCGAGATCAGACTGTGCGTCATGTTGGGAAAAGGTAGTCTGTCATAGGTTTAACGTTTATCACCCGTAAGGCCGGTTGAAAGCCGGTAATCGTGCAATTCCTGTGAGAAACCTCCAGTTTGAAAGGCTACAATCTAAAATACACGTGTACAATCTGCTGGGGTGTTAGAACGGCGCCCGAGGAAACAGGGCAGAAAAGCGCACTGAAAGATAGAAGAGGACGGGATAATCTCTCTAACTTAAGCAGCAGTTGGCTTCGCTGCAGGCCCCCGCAACCTCTCCAAATCCTGTCCGTAAAAATGCGCCATAATCCCTTGACTGTGTGTAATCGTCAAGTCAAATACCGGATGTGAAGCGTTCTTAGTGAAGAAAAGTATACCGTTAGGTACAGACGGGACAATGAAAAAGGAGATGCTACTTACAACTCGATTCTTTGCCCCGCCGACACACTTCGAAGCACCTTCTTCCTCTTTCCAACACAAAGCCTTCGCAAAGATAGTTTTTCTTTGCTCCTGAGATAACCCAGGATGACCTAAATCAGGTTCAAAAGGTTCAGTTTCCACCCAAGCCTGTGCGAGAGCTTGTTCCCGAGAAACCGATGGGTAGACGTGGTGTTGTGCAGCAGAAAGCCCGGCCAAACAATACTGAGTATGATATGCGTCCGCATGTCTGTAAGAAGCCTGCTCAGTTGACTGAGAAAGGGAAAAATGTGGAACTTTACTTCGGTGGTTTATCACGAAGACCTCCAGCTGGATGTTGACCAGCCCAAAGAATGTACTCTTGCAGCGCCTTTCGGTTCAATAGCGAATCTATACGATAGATTAGTTTTGAATCAAGCCGAGGAGAAGAAGGCGCACATACCATCAACATCATCCCATCCATCATCGAGTTTCTCGTCTTTCGATGGTTGGTTCTGCGATCCAATCTCTTCACTTGATGCACCAATACCAAACACTTCAAGAAGTGCAAAGGCACCCCCAACCCACCACGAATAACAGCCATCCACAAGTTTGTTCGTTCGCCCCTTGAACCCACCCAGTTCAATCTCGGTGCCTTGCATTTGAACCAACCACCTTAAAGTGTTATTCAAGTCAATTGTCGGCGGCTTCGACGAGTGGGCTCCTGTGTTCAAACCGTCAGCAGAGATATCAAAAGTGACGAAAGGGTGCTCCAACCTTTATATCCCGCCTCCAAGAATGGTTGTAGCAAAACCCACGACGCCAAAGCACAGAATGTGTACCCTCCATGGGCTTCACCCAAAGGTGGTCGAGGGAATTCAAGAAGAGTGGGGTTGGGTCCAGGAGAGTACGATGGCTGTGATGCAGATGCAAAACCTCCTTCATACGTTTGACAAGACGCAATAAACTCTGGGGTTCCTTCGATAAGTTCCGGTGTAAGGATCCCAAGTAAAGTTGCGACGACTAAAAGACAATACGTCCCACTACATGCGTCAACGAAGACGATTTGAGTTGAAAGAAGGGCAAGTCAGGCTGAGAACACATACCGAACGTCCACCTCTGCATCCTTTGCAACCAAGAACGAACCATCCGGCTGCTTGACCGACATGAAGAAACGATACAGCTTCTGCCTTCAACCAAAAACGCATCACAAAGTCAGGATATATGCGGTCCCACCGGAGCAGCAGAAAGACATACCTATCAATCTGGTCCCATCCTCCACCAGGCCCAGGTCTCCCTACAACAGCCAACGCACAAACTGAAGCGTAAGTCGGTAACAAATGCGGCCTTTGTCCGGGTCCACCTCCAAATCCTCCATCTGGATGTTGCCAACTCATAACCGTGTCAATCGCCCTAAAAAAACAGAGCACACATATCAGCACCTATCCTCGCCTTAAAACACCACGACCTCCTCATCAACAAGAACCGTACGCACCTCTGCTTATTCCCCGGATCCAACCCAACCTGCAAAATACTAAACGCTTGAAGCGTCCAAAACATCAACCAAGGTTGACTCGCATCTTGGCTGATATACCTCGCCGGGAACCCTTGTACCATATTTCGCACCAAAAACGACATATGCAACTGCTTCTGTAATGCTGGGCCGCCATCTGAGTCTGCTGGCTTTCCTTGAGTTGATGATGACGATGATGTTGGTGTTGACGCCGCACCCAATGAAGACGAACCTGGCGTGGCGTTATTGTTTGACTGCAGAACCAGGGTCAGTATCTCGGCTTGCAAAGACGAGTTGAGACGCACGTACCAGCGGATCGGGGTGATGCTTAAACAAGATCTCCTCCGTTTCGGCTTGAACTCGTGAAGTGTGTGTCGGAAAGCCATCAACGGGCGTTGCTCGTGGTAGTGTCATGGAAAATCGCAATGAAAGTGTTGAGAACGTTGTGGAAAGCGTTCAAGAGGCGCTCGAGGTGCCAGGAGTCAATACAGTGTTGTCAATAGAAGGGTCAAAGAGGAGCCTCTCGGACACAACGGAAGACATCGACAAGAACAATTAAAAATCAATGAAAATACGACAAAAGCGGTGTTTATACAATCTTTTTGTATTCATCGGACTATCTAAACAAGTCGCCAAGACCGCTCTAGACTCTCACAGGACCTTCTCAATCAACCCCAATCCCAGCTTCTCCAAAACCTCACGAATAGGATCGCAAATCTCTTTCGTATAAGGCACCAAAATCCCTGGTGTCTTCAAAACACCGTCTAAAACGAGCTGAGTGGCAATTCCACAGGGAACACCAACAGTTCGAGCCATCGCAGAGTATCCACCAGGCGCCGAGTCGCCGTATGCTTCCAACGTCGAAGTTCGGATCTCCTCTTTGCCATCCGCCCACCATATCACAAACTTGTGCTGCAGCATAACGAGATCTCTTTCACCCTGCTCGTACTTCATCAAGGTCTCCAGTCGTGCACATAGAGTGTCCAGGAGGTTTTGTGCGCGAATGACGGTCTTGTCGGTCGAGAAGAGGCCTATCCAACGCAGTCCAGAGATAATCCTGTTCGCTTCGTATTCGTCTGGGAAGGAAACAAGTTCCTTAATGCGCTTGATAAGGGTGCTGAAAAAGCATTGAGAAGGCATTACATGTAAACGGATAATTTTTTACCTTTCCGTGGCATCAGTGGCACCGATGGTATTCTGTGTCACCTCCGCCCATGTGAGTCCCTCTTTCAACCAATCTTTCACTTCTTCGTTCAACCAGCCGAGTTTAACCAATGTTGCGATAAACTCAGGGAATCCTTGATACCTCAGCGTTCCACGAACAACGGTTTCTGCCTCGGGGATGTTGTACCATTCCTTGAACGGCGTCGAATCTCGGTTGGGGTAAGCGACGAATGCAAAGGCCGGAGTAACGAAGTATGGCTTCGCAAAGGACATCAGATCCTTTCCGGAAATATCAAGACGCTGGCTACTCGAGATATACGAGGCAGAATTGAGGAGAGCCAGAAGCACCCCGCGTGAAGACCAAGAAAACTTGTAACCGAGTGGGTTGTCGGAACACTCGGGTGCGGGAAGGCCACCACAATACGACAAGAATTGCTTGATCTACGTATGCTAATGTCACCATATGATCGGAGGAACATCTCGCAAGACTAACCTTTCCACCCTTCTCGTGCACTTCATCGATCGTTTTGATGGCGTACAGATGGTCAATACCAGGATCGAGGCCAACCTCATTCAACACGACAATTCCTGCTGCCTTGGCTTCTTCGTCCAGCGCACGCATAGCAGGGGATACATAGCTCGTTGTGACGACGTGCGTCTTGCTTTTGATAGCTGCCTTTATGACAGCGGCATGGTGGGTATACGGGATTAATGATATAACGAGGTCGTGCTCTGCGATTTTGGCCTCAAGCTCGGTGGTATTGTTCACGTCGAGAGAAATCGCGCTTGTATTGGGGAGATCGCTACCTAGAGCCTCGGCACTGGCGATGGTTCGACAAGCTGGATGAAACGTCGGTGAGTAGGGTCCGTAATCGAAAGTATGAAGCATACCAATCGTTAGGTGATTAACAGGGTTCCTCGCTAGATACTCAGCACATGGCCGAGCGACAAATCCACTCCCCAAAAGGAGAATGCGCTTGCGTGGTTGGTTCGCTGATTCGATTTCGGCTGCTGCCCTACCAAACTTGGGAAGGATATCACGTCCCTCGCTCAACATGGCTCGCGTAAACTCAGGCAAGGTAAATGCGGCCTTGTGGACTGCACTATTGTAATAGACCGTGTTTTTGACTTCCCGGAGTGGTGTCTTCAGGTCCCTATCCACCGCTTTAGAGCAGATGATGAAGCCGATTTGACCGCTAGGATAAGTGGGAATAGTGGTGAATGCGTATTCCGATACGGGGAAGAGGTTTGAAACGATTTGACGGAGCTCCGTGATGAGAGGAAGATGTATCCATTGGCATTCCCCCTGGGTGGATATATGTCCACCAGGAGCGAGGGCGTCATGGAGGAGTTGGAAGTAGGGCTTTTGGAAGAGGGATTGCGCTGGGCCAACTGGATCCGACGAGTCTGTGATGATGACGTCGTAGGTCCCTTCATTATCGGCGAGGAACTTGAAGCCGTCTCCGATGAAGACTCGTACGCGTGGGTCTGAAAGGAGGGAGGACATATGGGGAAGATAAGTTTTCGAGACACGAATGACGGCCTTGTGGTCATGTTATGTTAGTACGTATATGCGCATAGATGGGACACAAACCTCGTCAATGTCGCAAAGAACGACCTCCTCAACCGTGTCGTGCTTCAACGCCTCTCTAACGACACCACCATCGCCTCCTCCAATGACCAGAACCCTCTTTGGGTTCGGATGACTCGCAAGTGGGAGATGTGCGATCATCTCTTGGTACCTATAAGCCTGTCAATCGACTTCCGTCCAGCGACCAAGGCAAGACGTACGAGAACTCGTCACGCTCAGTACACTGAATAGCGCCATCCAGAACCAATACATTTCCATAAGTCTCGGATTCAAAGACGAGGACGTCCTGGAAGAGCGACTTCTCGATGTGCAGAATTTTGTTGACTTTGAGGGTCATGGCCTGGCCGGGCCACTGTGAGGAAATCTCGCGGAACCAGCCATCTGAGAAGCACATATAGTCAGATCTGACGGCGAGGGGAGATAGAACTGACCTTTGATAGCGGGGTGGGTGAGGGGAGCCATAGAGAGAAGACGGAGAATTGCGAATGGAACGCATAAATTTTGGGTTCGATCGATAAAGGTAGACGTTATCTTATCTATAGACCCACGTGATGCTATCTTTGAGTCGTTACTGATAAGATGCGTGACGTCTTGATGTCACGCCAGGCAAGACGCGATTTTCTCAATGACTCCTGGAAACCACTTCCTGGTACAGCCTTGACCCTCCTTCTCCATCCTGGACGACGGCGACCCGCATAGTTAACAATGGTAAGTTGAGTATATGCTTATATATATTGCTCGCATTGACAATCGCGACCTGCAGCCTGCGTGCCCCGAATGTGGGGGAACCATTATCGAATATGACACTGCCGCCGGAAATGGATTTTGCATATCATGCGGAACGGTCGTCGAAGAGAACACCATTGTTAACGAGGTCGTCTTCGGAGAGACTTCCACTGGTGCAGCAATGGTTCAAGGCAGCTTTGTCGGCCAAGGGGCTAGTGCGTCATCTCTTCACATTTGTGAAACACCGCCTCATATTCTGAGTCTCTAGCTCATGCGCGGATGAGCGGCCCATACGGAAATCGTGGAAGTAATGAGTCTCGCGAACAGACTATTGCGAATGGTACGCATATATTCTGCATTATTAGCATGGAAGACGCCTGATACCCCTTTCAGCTTCAAGGAAGATCCAGTCTATCGCCAACGTGCTTCGTCTATCAGAAACGGTTTGCCTGGCAGCGACGCGTCTATATACACTCGCAGTGGAACACAAATTCACCAAAGGTCGCAAGAGCCTGAACGTGGTCGCGGTCTGCCTCTATGTCGCCTGCCGGCAGAAGGAAACTCGGAACTACATGCTTATCGACTTTAGTGACCTTCTTCAGGTACGCTCTGACTGAAATGCTTGAGAACATATGCATATATTTACGATTTTGACCTATAGGTCAACGTTTTTGAACTGGGCCACACCTACCTTCAACTCGTTCAAACTCTAAACCTCCGCCTACCACTCGTCGACCCTTCCCATTACATCTCCCGGTTCGCATCCCTCTTAGAATTCGGAGAAGAGACGTCAAAGGTTGCCACCGACGCAATTCGCCTTGTTCAACGTTTTGACCGTGACTGGATGACTCGCGGTCGTCGCCCTGCCGGTATATGCGGTGCAGCACTCCTTCTGGCGGCGCGCATGAACAATTTTAGACGGAGTACGGAGGAAATCGTCCAGGTCGTGAAGATTGCGGATAGCACAGTTCGGAAGCGACTCGAGGAGTTCAGGCAAAGTCCCAGTGGAAACCTCACTGTTGAAGACTTCAGAAGGGTTTGGTTGGAAGAAGAGATGGATCCGCCTGCCTTTACGAAAGGAAGAGAGCGCGAAGAACAAGAGAAGGAGAGAGTTGCTGATTTGGAGGCAGAAGAGGCAGAAGAAAGGGAGGCATCGGCACGACCTGCGTCTCCCACTGGAAAGAGCAAAGGAAAGACGAAGAAAGGGAAGGGAAAGGCGAATGACAGCAAGCCAACAGCCAAACTCCGCCGAAGCAAACGGAAGCGTGGACAATCAGATGAGGATGAAGATTCCCCAGCTCCCCCCGATCCTGGTACCAGGCGCCCCGTTGACCAAAGCCTGCTCAATCAAGGGATTCTCGCTGGTTCACTCTCGACTGCCGCACCCTTTCCAAATCCGAACTCCGTCCCCGTCAGGGAACCACTATTTGCTCCCCAGCCTATGGAAGAGGACGACGACCTCCGCTTCAACACGGATTTGACGCTGGGGATTCATGAGAACGTTGACATGAACATCGACCCTCAACTACTCGGCCATACTTTCCAAACCACATCTGTACCAGGACCGTCTGCTTTGATGCCACCTCCACCTGTCCCAATGTCCGTTATGAGCCAAAACCCAATTCCAAGCACGTCCACTCAAGAAGTACTGGCTGAGGAAGCCGTTTCAGCCCTTGTTGCCGAAGAAGTATCTCAATACTTGGAAGGTTCTCAGGGAATCATGATCGCTGAGGCCTTGGACGAAGCTGAGGAACGAAGACGAAGGTTGAAGCGGATGGAGAAGCGGGCTGCGGTCATGGGATTGGTGGACTCTCTCGACGTGGGCCCTGGTGACGAAGGTGCACAAAATCAAGATGGCGCAATTCTGCCTTCAGAACAAGCCTCGACAAGTCACTTGGAACCAATCCAAGCGGAAGCCCCCTCGCTAGAGCATGACGAAGAGTTCATCGATGACGAGCTGAAGGGACTCGATGAAGAAGAGTTGGATAGATTTCTGTTGAGCGAGGATGAAATCAAGATAAAAGAACGGGTTTGGGTTGAGTTGAATCGGGATTATTTGGAAGCCCTTGCTGGTGAGTTTTTTGAAGCTTTGAAACTTGACTTTCGATGGAAAGTGGCTTCGGTGGTGACAATGCCAACGTGGCCGCTGTCAAGTTCCTCGTAACCACTTTCTCTGCCTGCTTATGTTGGCTTTTTTGGTTGACCGGTTTGAACTTACACTCTGCCTTTCCAGTGAAAGCGTTACAGGCGGAGTCAGGTGTGACAACTTCGAAAAGCCGCAAGGTTCGTCTCCCTCCTTATGCAAAACATTTTTAACAATTTCCGCATATTGTTCCCCTGCGCACTTTATTCTGCTTCTCATGTCCTGACGCTTATTATCGTCTAACAGAGGCGGAAAACGGCCAACAAACCCCGGGATGCGACAACACCGCACGGCAGTACTGCGGCCGAATCCGTGCGCAATCTCTTGAAGAAAAACCCAAAGTACAGCAAGCGAATCAACTATGACGCCCTCAAAGACCTTTTCCTCGACAGCGGTGGTGTTCCTGGGCTACCGCCACAAGGAGGGGCGTTGATTGGGACCAGCCTGGACGACAAAGACGACACGCAGTGGTATACCATGGATGATAAGGACGACGATGTTGGTCCGATGGTTATTATCGAGGGAGAGGGCAATGTTACAACTCCTATCAAGGAAAAACCGCAGCAGAAGACGAAGACCGTGTTGAATTTGGGTGCGGGTGTTGGCGTTGGCGAAGACGAGGATGCGGAAGGGGAGAGTGATGATGAAGAGAAAGAGCCGGATCCAGGTTGGGATGAGGCGTTTGAGCAGGAGGTTTGAATTTCTTGTCTCTTTCCTCTTGGTGGTCCTTGTTCTTGTTCTCGGGTTTTCTTTGCTGATTGTTGTGTTGTGACTTTTTATGCATACCACTCTTCGAGTTGTTGTATTGTTATCATTACTTTTATTTATATCATATCCAAGGGCAGTGGTTTGTGTCGAGTAGTGTTGTAATGCGACTAGCAATACCAAATTATTGTATTATTTGAATACGCTACGGTAACGTTTGAATCACGAGTACTCTACATAGAACTCTACTATTCCCGCTGCTCGGCTGTATCTTGAGATCTCATGGCCGCAACGATCTTCATCCCCAACGGGACCATAAGCGCATACTCATGGTGTGTATTATATATTTCATCTGCCTCTTCACCGATCACAAAACGTACTTCTCCTGGTATATGGTCTTGGAGAAAAGACTTCAGACGTGGGTGTTTATTCACGTATTCGTAAAGGCGTGCATTCGGGAGTGAGTGAGGAGCTATGAATGAATCCTGGCGGTTGGAGAAAAGATCCAGAAGTTCTTTCAAATCTTCGTCATCCGACTCGTTGGGAGTGGTCGAATCAAATTCTCCTCCCCAGGTCGACCAATCCCTCTCTAGCACGTCAACACTATCGGGCTTGGCCACCATGGGGTCATCAGGGTCGTTCGTCGTTTCTGGTGAGTATTCGGAGGGTAAGTAGCTCGTAAACCAGTCTAACTCTTGGTCCGGAATATCACCGGGGTGAGCAACAGCTGGAGATGTCTCTGTACCTGTTGGTCCTTTCATGATGTCACGGATACAATTTTTCATCGTTCGCTTCCAGTTCTTGATAGATAGACGCAACGCTCGAAGACTGAGACGCCTGTGCCGTTCATGCCAAGGCCGCCCAGATCCACAGATGACTACTTTACTCGAGATGTAGTGACTGAGGAATGCAACGACAAACGGCGTAGCTTGACGTGAAAGCGGAGAATACCCAAAGTACAGGGTTTCCAGATTGGGGAATGGGGAATGGATCGTGTGTCCATCATCTGGAGATGATGACCTGAAGACATGGGGAGGTTTCAAGTCCTGGATTGGATCAGGCCGAACGAATAATGAAAGGTTCCGCAAAGTTGGACACCACTTTGCAAACGTATGCAACGTATGGCGTAGCTTTAAGACGAGTTTATCGCTTCCTTCCTCCAGCGCCCTTTTCTCTTTGATCAACTCGCTTCGTTCGCATTTATTTGTCCATGGGTGTTCTGAAAACAAGTCAAGCTCTTCGAGGCAACCGTTCTGTCCGATTCCTATCGCGAAGGCTTCAAGTTCTCCCGGTGATAATGCAACAGGCAGATGATGATGAAGCTCGAGTTTCTTGAGTAGCTTCAATTTCAACAGAGGGTAGATATGGTCGGAAGTGACCCTCTGGTCAGTTTGGGACCGGATTTCGACACCTTCTCCTCGCGAATGGTTTATATCACCGATTCTCGGATAGTAGAAGGTGGTGAAATGCTCAGGATCGTATGCAGTCCTGGATTTAAGAGAAAGGGAAACGAGACCTGGGCAGATTCTGGATATAGTGTCGATAATTTCTCCAAAGGAATGTGCTGACTCGAGAATTTGGGACCAGATATGTAACGTGGTAAGGTTTTTCGCGTTCCAGCCTGAAGATTGCAGGAACACGACAGCGTTAGTAAACCTTGTAGCCAAACGTAAGTCGGCAAGGGCGGCAAAGTGGCTAGTGGCTTCTTCTGGTTCTGAGGTCTGTTCCTGAGATGCGTTAGGGTTGAGTGGCAATCTCAAAGACGGCGAGAAGATCATAGTGTCGAGGAAGCAGCCCTCCCCAGATTTGGCACTCGCTGCATCAATGGTATGAAGGCTGGACAATTTCGAAGCGGCTTCTGCTACTCGAGTTGTAAGCCATCCACGAGGCAGGTACAATTGCTGCAGACATCCAAGTCCACGAATCAAGCAACACAGGTCCGCTTCAAACTCGAGGATAGGGATTCCGGAACCTAGCGTGCTGCAAGGGGAACTTCCTGTCTGGGTGATTTCTAGGGTACTGATATTATTCGAGAGAGCCACTATACGTCGGGCCACCTTTCCGAGAAGTAGAGTTTCGTGTGCGTCCAGCACTACCCGGAGTACAAGGTGGCGAAGGCCCGGATGGAGGAATAAAACGAGCCGAGATGGGGCAGCACACCAGTCCAAGGATATCAGATTTGGGAATAAGACAGAGGTAGGTCGAGTACGAGCGATGTGATCGAAAAGGGTAGAATGAAGATCGAGTGCTTTCTGGTCGTATTCGAGCTTCCGGACACGTCGGCTGTATCTCAGAAACCTCTCCCAGTCTCGAGGCGTTGGTGAGCGGGAGAAACACTAAAGCAAAAATGTGGCGAGAAATGACAGAAGACGTGGATAGAACGTACATATGACTCTCTCCGCCGATTGCAAAGAATAGTTATTGGTGCAAGGAGTCTCACCAGAGGGTAAATGTTCGTCACATCTGCCCATAGGACGTCCAACGCCACTTCTGACCACTTCTTACAGACCACAGCATTGCATAGGTTCTCTTCTTTCTTCATATCGGAGAATATCATGTGGAGGAGTTCCGGATTCTGTAGAATTCTGTGCATTCTTGATGGGGGATAGAATGAAGAAAGTACATCAACGAAAGTTGCGTCCGAAGATATGTGGAAAGCGTGGGAATGATCTGCCAGCACAACAGATGAGAATTATAATTGAATTATGACACGCTTTGTGTTCGTCCTTATGCGCCATTTTCGGTCGGAGACAACAACACAGCGGTCGTATTGCCGTCTACAATGAACTCGAATGGTACGAAATGGTCCGATGCAGGTAGATTTCTAGCCTCCTGACCCCCCGCTGCTCAGCGCTCAGCGCTCAGATTGCAGGTGCCATTTATATCGAATCATGATCATCCAAGAACTCGAAGTTGCTGTGGTGGCATCGACCCTCTTCAGCATCAGTCAGTCGTCCATGCGAGACGACCATTTTACATCGGAGTAGAATAAGGTCTTGTTGCTCCTTTGGTTGACCCACACGCCTTCATTTTACTCGTTCAACGATACTAGGCAATCGAATACAAGTTCTATCTACGAGATGAGGACAATTCCAGAAATGAAGCGTCCATCCCAATCAGCTCTCCTGTTGAGATCCCACGACTTCAAAAACTCGAATTCCCAGTGGTACCAGATCCTCCCAAAGATGCCGCATGCTGTTATACTCTCTATCCTCGTGGATACCGATAAGAAATTCGC
>ML208746.1:8663-22076 GCA_004369065.1 Pluteus cervinus
CTCATTCTATTCTCATGCCTATTTCAAAGTTTGAACACATTCATTTCTAACTTGCATCTACCACAGTAAATAGTGTATCTATAGTGTTTATATTCTGGTGTATTTCTAGCACTTCAGGGCTGGTTAGCAATCTATATCTTGATCCTCTTGGAGACCTATTACCCAGACAGCTGGATACTTTAAATTTCCGCGGAATTCCTCTATTGCTCCCTGACTTGAAGTTATTGTCTCACAGGTTCACTTGGATAGTCCAGTTTGAAGACGGTAAAAAGCGGATCAAGGATAAAGAAAAGAGACTTGAACTGTAGGCTTCAATAAGACACACGCGGAAGCGCTAGCGTTATTTATGGTTGTACTTAGACAAGAATAGAGGTCAGAGAATAAAACATAGAAGGCTAAAAACCGCAGCATGATACGCAGTGCTCGTCTTCCCCACACCCGAACAGACCAGCATAACCACTTGGCAAAGGGAAGATGTCAAAACGAAAAAAAGGATAGATGGAAAAGATGGGATGGAAAATATATCAAGCAAAGGCTTCATTCAAATGTTGCAAACATCCAACGTCCTCAATCAAAAAAAGAAAGAAAGAAGGATAACAAAACCAAAAATGGAAACCAGAGAGAAGAACGTAGACGCCGTGGTTGCCAGTGCCGTATATTCAATCCACTGGAAGCCTTTCAGCTTTCCACAAAGGTTGGGAAGGCAGGAGGCTTATTGTTGACTGTTCTACCCCACGGGCCCAGTCCATACTTGATGATAAGTATCAGGATCACCACAACTCAAAAACACGTCGTCACCTCGTCCTTGAAGCTGACTGGTCCAAGGTTCTTATAGGCAGACTCCGGTCTTCTGGTTTACTGGACTGGACCAATATCAGATGGGTTTATTTACAAGAGCGTCCAATTCGATTTTGCTTCAAGTGATCAGAGAGATTTGGAGGTAGGGTCTGTTTATATCCACAGCAGGCCAAGTGTGAGGGTACAGTACTACGGTCCGCCTCCTCTTGTGGCCTTCGTGATTGTTCAAGTTGACCCATCTGGCTCTCAATCGGACAGGTATCCCGTAAGAGATGCTTCGTCTCAAAACAGATTCGGGTTAAGGCCAGCCAATGAGAGCGCGAGAACAGACCTTTGTCTTTTGTATTATAGACTAGCGCTAAGCCGTGCTACGCACGGCCACAGTAAGCCAGATTTTGCTAATATCTGGGTTAGTTTTTCATAAAGATTATATAGTGCCGCTCGTCGCCAACCTTTGGTTGGCTCCTCACGGCGCACTTGACCTTCGTGATCGTTGGCCCATCTGGCTCTCAATCGGACAGGTATTCCGTAAAGAATGGCCCCGTGCTCATCCGGAGACTATGATCGAATGCAACAACCAATCAAAGTCATTTCAGAGCAGATTTAGGTGAATACCAGCCAATGAAAGCGCGAGAACAAGACTTTCGTCTTTTGTATTATAGATTGTGGTGACATCGACAAGATAAGAGGTTCGATGACGCGACGCGTCAAGTTTCGGACAGACTTGTCTCACTGCGCAGTGCGCTCGTCACGTGGTCATGTGATCATGTCAGCTAACTTCCGCTTGTATTGCAGCTCCCGCTCGACTCCTCCTCCTCGACGACTCCTCCACATTGCCCGGTTCTAAGCCCCACCCAACCTTTCAGAACCGGGTGTGAATCATGTGTTTCAAACCCGTTGACGCCTGAGTGAGCGTTTCCTTAGCCGTTTGGTTGCACAGAACATTCGGCGAAAATTCACCATACAAGCCTGGTTCCCCAGAAGGTTTCACCTTCTGCAGTGCGCTGTGGTGGTATAGTGATGATCAAACAAGCTCGAACGTATCTTAGTGAGTTCATGCCTTTTTTTCTTTCGCTCTCGTTTCTTAGGTTCCCCACTACCTAGCTCAAACTCGCCGACTCCTATTTGGGACAACTCCACTGCATGCAGCTCCTAAGCACGGAACAGGTGAGACGCTGAACGGTTCGCTGCGTCTTGTTTTTGCTCTTCTCATCCACCACTACACACATCGTGTCCTCAGGTACCGGTCAAGTCACATGGAACATGTTGAAGCAGGATCCAAAGGTCCGGGATCACCCTCACTCGAAGTCCTACCACCGTATATCTAAACTACAGGCAATACATGGCTTTCCGCAGGCGGACCCCTGTCGTTTTATGATGACAGCCTGTTGAAGGGGTATCTACAAGCACAAATGGGCAAAGCAATGGACTTCAATACCCAGGTCGTCATGGGTTGATGACAAGATATATGAGATTCACTCAAGTCCACAGCGCTTTGAGGTGTAAGTCTTCCTCCTCTCAATTTTGGTCTCTTCGTCCCCCTCTGATACCGTCTTATAGTCAGCTCCTTCGTTCATGTCGGTGGTACCCACCTGGACCCCCGAAATCGGCGTTTTGCTATCGGACACCGTTTTATTCAGTGGAACTAGCAGAGCCGAGGTGCCGTTGAAGACACGGGAGTCCAGCCAAACGACTGAATATACCCCAAGCACGCTTGCTCTCAGCCCAAGTACCATACAGGCGCCTCCAGCTTTGGGCTCGGCGTCTACACGGGTTGTTTCGTGGCCGATATCGGGAGCGCTAGGACATTGGGCAGCGAGTACGAGGAGTTCGACTACCAGTGGACAAGATCCTTGTCTCGTTTCAAGCACCCACTCGAAAATCACAAACATCATGAAGAAGGTTGGAGGGATCTCGGTCACGGGGAGGCGGAGATGCGAGTTGCTGTTATAATTGCTCCCATCAAAAGTAAGTATTTTTCCTTCTTTGGAGACCTATGTATTCGTTCACTTTCCCCTTTTTGTCTCGCTTTTGGTGGCACCTTTGCTTATATTAGTTTCTAGTTCAAGGCGTGTTGCCAGCAGAAAGTGCGAACGTTGTCGCTATATGACCTCTCAAGCACTTTATTGGCTTAATCGTACACCCGCACCATCAATCCATCATCGCAACCAACTTGTCAGACTTCGCCCATGAATGCATCAGGCCAGTCCTTCTGTTCAAACTTTTACACCTTCGCTTCAAGAACATCGGATTCGAAGCACATCGTACCTGTGGAGACAGCAAATCAACGGCTTTGAGGAGGTATTTGGGTTGGATCCGAACCGTAGTCCGGAGGCACCAACATGACGGCCATGACGCCGTTCGTACCAGCCTTGGTGGTCGGGCATGTAAAAATGGGATGGGTGCGGGTATGACGGGTGTGCCAGAACGACGAGAGAGTTGAATTTGGGAGAGAGCCAGGGTATTCGCGCAGTTGCGAGTGAGCATGGATCGGACACTCACGGACCCTGTTTCCGTCTCAATCCAACTCTTATGCCAACTCTCCTCACCTGCGTAACCTCCTTGCGGGGTAAACCCATGTCAGTCAGGCTTCAACAAAGTCATTGGTTTGATCAAATATACAAGAATTCATCCGATATGTGGTATTCTTACGATTACATTTCAACTGTGCGGTTGCACTATGTTGTACTTATTGTTACTATAGAAGAACACGAATTGGATATCATCCTAAGCTACACGTCCTGAGAAGTAAGGAACAAGGAAAAGAGAAAAGCGTATAGTCAAGATGGATGTAAGGTAAGAGATTAAGCAGGAGCAGCTCATGCCTTCGTCATCCGTCTTCGACACCCTATCCCTTCGCCCACCATCCGAGTCTGAATCCGCTCTGTGACGGCCCTGCTTCAACTCCCTGTCCTTCCTGGAACGGCGGTGCATATCTTCAGAATCGGAGTCGGTCGACTGTCGAGGACCTTGACTTCTTGTTGCGCTTCTTTGATTCTCGCTCGGAATTAAAGTCGCTCCTCTCGTCGTCACCAACATCCACAGTCTTGCGGTAGGTCTTCGAGTCTTTTCCTTGTTGACGCCCCTTCTCCTTCCTATCACGCTCCTTCTCTGCGCTTCTCTCTGCGCTTCCGATCCTTCTCGATTCAACCTCTCTACCTGCTGCTTCTCTCGTATTTTTATCATCCGCAGCTGGTCCTCATAACAACCTCTACAGATAATTTGTAAGTTAATAACAAGCAAAGAATGAACGAGAAATGTACTCATATTTTCTTGAAATTTCTCGGGATTTGCGTCTTGAAGAGGTTCCAGTAAGTTAAGAAACTTAGCGTGGCGGGTGGTGACGTTGTCTGCTGTGAACTCGGTGGAAGGAGTTCTCCATGTGTCGACTGCTTGAGGACGTGTTCAAATTGAGGGAGCAGCAGGTGGACGTGAACGAGAGAAACCGATACAAATACGCATGGCAGCTGCAGCCATGCTGATGAGTGTGAGCGGGATGGCTGGATATTCCTCGCCTGTTTGGGAGTTCGTCATGATGAATGTGGCAGGGAATGACTTGAGTAAGTTTGTTGTAATCTTCGAGCAAGTATTGCGAAGATCATCTCCGTAAAAAAAAACGGATGTGTTGCATCGTAATCGTTCTAGAGATAGATATGATGCATTGGATTAAGTTGAATAGAAAAATGATCAGACTTACCATCTCATCATCCCAGGGAAGGGCGAAGTGGTCGTCGATGAGAAGGAGGTTTATTTTCTTTTCAACCTCTTTCCGGCCAATTCCTTCGAGTTCCAAAATCTCTGGTATTACTTCAGCCGCAATGTCCTTAATTTGCGTTCGGAGCAATCCCTGGCTGTGGATGATCTGAGCGCAGGAATAAGACTGAGGAAAAAGAGCGAATTAAATAAACGATACACCACTTCACCGACCAAGGCGCCATAGTCGGGATCATGCTCGGCCCGATATAGGATCTTCTCCGCATCTGCGGACACGTCTCGGATTTCGTCCTTCAGAGAAAGGAGAGGAGGGTCATCACCGCGAAATGGCTTTTGCTGCTGTGATGATGGACGGACGGGCAGACGGCGTTGACGAAGGCCAACCATCTGTTTTCAAGAGGTTCTCCCGGGCCAAAACAATCGCAAGCGAAGGGATGTCGCGAAGCGTTGCCGGCTGGTCCTTGAGGTTGATAAGGGTGCTGTTCAGTGGCGGAGGAGGAGTGAATCTTGTCTCCTTTGGCCACTGGGTACGGGTGCCACTGGCGGGAGTTGTCTTCAATGTCGCCGGTGTCCTTGTCAGTGCTGCGTTCTGACTCTGCGACTGGCCGTGGTTTGATGCACATGTGCTCGGCGTTCGGTAACTTCGGCAATAGTGGGAATCTGAGACGTTCAAGGGTAATAATAAGATAACAAAACGCGAGCAAAGCTGGGCGCTCACCTGAAGGTTTGGTAAGTTCCCTTATCCGGCTTTTTGTGGGTGAAAGCCTCACCTTCGCCAAGGTCTTCACCTGGACGGGCTTTATAAACGTGGAACCTTCCCGGTCTTGAGTGATGTTGACAGGAAGGGACGCAACGCGTCGATGTGCTGCAGGAAACCTCAGTATCAATTCCGACGACAAAACAGTATGAAGTATCTTTGCATCACCCTGAAGTCCAACCGCTAACTTCTTTTTCAAGTTCTTCCCAATGTCGAGGTCATCATGCGGTGCTTGAGCATCTGACTCTGGTCTGACTTCTTGTTAGAAGCCTCAGTTGCAGCCTCGTCGAGTTCGTCGCCACTGACAGGAGGTTCTGGAGCTGTAGGAAATGGTTAAGATCAGATGTCAATGAGCGATGAACGTACACGGGGCGCCGGAATCAAGGGTTGATGGTCTTGCCAATGCATCCGATGCAAGACCACGATACTCAAGGTCATCAATCATCCACCCATCCACCATCTCCGTCTCCCCTGCGCAAAAAGGTGCCTATGCATGGGAACACGGTCACATCTTTTCAACATGTAGTTACATCCGATACATACCTCGGCTTCCAATTCCATCCTCTTCCTCGGCCTCCGACTCATTTTCGCTTTTTAATGGCTCTTCTTCAACATCTGAACAAGACTAGAATGGAAGATAGCAAGATGGGCTAAACTTCGAGGCCCGAGTTCCATAGCCTTTTCTGACCTCCTTTCAATTCCCGGGGTAAGTCCACAATTTATTGGCTTTTGAACAACATTAACACGATCAATTTTAGGTTCGAGAATGCCTCGATCTATCGTATAGCAACACTCGCGAGTTGAACAAGATCCTGGATGATGAACTAACCTCTCGGCGACCAAGCTTCCAGCTTCGCGAAGTTGTGGTTCAAAACGAGGTTTGTGAACTCTACTTCCGAGACATTATAGAATGCATTCGTTCGATCTGGGCGGACGAGGAACTGGCAGAACATCTCGTTTTCAAACCAGTCCGGTAATATACCTATGAAGAACACCATAACCGAGTTTATAGTGAATTGCATACAGCGAAGTGGTGGTGGGAAACCCAAGTATGTCCCTTCGCATTCCTTTGCAATTCCGATGACTTATTCTCGAATAGCTGGCTCTCGAGGAAAGTCCCTACCCAATTTATATGACCATTGGGACTCAAACTTGCGGGTGAAAAAGGTCTACCCATGCGAAGTGGTGATGGCACCTGGCGGTGCTGCCATCCGATTTTTGCCACCTTATCCCCGACATTTCGTTCTCCGTTTACCACATTGACAACGGTTCAGGGAGCGAAACCATAGACATTATCCCGACAAGCGCGGTCGGCCAATGCCTGTGCGCTTTGACACTGTGCTATTCAGTCAGAAGGCTGACGCTCGTCAGGCCAAAGGTCTGCTTGTTTTTTTTTCCTTTTATAATTTTTCCTTACACTGAGCCTTCACTAAATTATCAAGTCGTCTTTGAACTGCCAATGGCCATCCGCTCGGAGTTCGACCCAGACTTCGGTCTCTCATCTGAATCTTCCACCGGCAGAACAGCTGATCCACCAATTCATCTCGCATGATGATGTTAGTGGACTATACTCTATCAAGCCACTGGTCACAAGCGTTCGGTGACCACGCGGGGCGAAAAAACGGCAGGTCACCAGATTTGGTGACCTCGTTAGGGTAGCGTGTTCCCAGCCTCTCCCCGCCGCCTCCTTGGCCAGCTGAGCTTTTAGGAGACTCGTTGAGGTCGCAGCAGTGGCGGCAAGGCTCGGGTAAGCGTTTACAACAAGAACCTGGCATTACTAAATGTTCTGGAAAGTCCTCTTACTCTATATTCCTCTTGATACATATTCACGACCACCAACGGATTCAACTTTCAACACCTCGATCCCGCTTTGAGAGCGGTTGCTGTATCAACGCCGGCCTCTCTTCAAACACGAGCAACTTGAGCCTCGTCCCAGTGCCCAAGTACCTACCCCGAGCCACGAAGAGGGCCATCCAGTGCCAGACACAACCTCGGGCCCGACCCCACGCGATCCCGCTAGCGCTGAACTTGTCGCGTCGCGTGAAGATTGTATCAACCGGCTGTAGGTCAAAATCAGTGCATATATTCTATTAGCACAACCTAACGGAATCGCGTAGTGCTGCTATCAAGATTAAGCGGCCATTGCACCAAGCCTGCGAGACTTGTGGGCTTAAACATCCGAAATCGGCCAACCTTGAACGACTACGAGCCCTATCTGGTATGGAAACCATTTATATTCAAAGTAGTCCGCTCAAGACATATCTAACATAACAATTCTTTAGGATCCTCAACCACAACCCCATCTCCGGCTGCACGACGCCTCAACCTTCTCTCCTCCCCTCTCCTCCACTTCTGAATCCAAAAAGCACCAAACAAACCGAAGACGAAGACAAGGATGAAGACTCGTTGTGGAGACATATGGTACACTGGGTGCATTTGCTGAGGAGGTGCTTGGTCATGACTTGGAGCCTGATGGCGAAGAAGAATCAGAGGAGGATGAAGACGACGATGAAGACGACGACGAAGACGATGCCTTTGAGCAATTCAAGACTCGAGTCCGTGTCGGTGCAACAAGGCGTGCTGAAGGAAACCGACGCCCAGGTGTGTTGAAAACACAGAAGGCCATGGTTCGAGCCTGGAATGTGGGTAGCTCTGTTTTCGATATCAGATGCACTAGCTGACTCGTCGACTAGGAATTTGTTCAGCAAGTGAAAGGGAAGAGGGAGCTCATCGATGACATTGTTGACGAGCATTAATATTCACTCCACATCAACTTCTCTGCTGAGCGTCCAAGCGCACTCGCCAACGAGTTGACATTTATTAGTGCTGTGAGTGCTTGATTACCGTCCCTTATCGGCCAATGGCCAACTTCTGAAACAACTTCAGTCTCAGCTCAAAGACAATTCTTTGGAGCACTTCGTATTCGAAAGGAGTAAGATGCGTTGGATAAGACCCTTTCCCATCGTCCACCTGCCACCACGGTCGTCGTTTGGGATGCAATCAAGAACCGCATGAACGAGGCGCTGGAACATTGTAGCCAATACCTTTCTCGCCGAAATTACAGACGAGCAGCAGATCCGCGTTGGAGATGCCTTTTTGGAGCATCGCGAACGAAGTTCAACCTTTCATTGCTTGGTTGTTACTGATGGACCCTTCAGTTCGTTCCACTCTTTCGACACCTTGCGTGGACGACACAGAATGCATCGAGCAACCGTGGTGACGACCTTCGAGCTCTCCAACTCGCAGAACTGCAACCATGGGAAATGCTCCACCCCGATAAAGAGACAAAGATATCTGCAGTGCTAGGTTTACAGGGTGAGGAGAAGGCTGCCAAACGTGGCATACGCACGGGATGTTGGATGCTGAACTTAAATACAGGAAAGGCCATCCTCGCTGCTCACGGCTACAAGGTTCATGAACACTATAACCCAGTCTGGCGACATGTGAATGTTCCGACTCAGTTCCTCTCGATAGTATGCCCAATGGCCGAGTCAATCGTTGAAATGGTTGATCGCATGTCGTATGTGACCCAAATAACTCCTTGTTCTCATGACATTTACTGATGTGTATCATCCCAGAACGGATGAATCTCGTCGGTACGACAAACTTTTGGCGAATGATCATCTCGCTTCGGCCCTAAGTTTTTCAGGTGTGTAGTTCAGATACTACTTCTCATATCCCAGCTAATTCGTCCAACGCCAGCCAAATTCGGCATTACATATTCAGGCTCCCAGCCCTTGCCCACCCTGATGTCCAAAACTGGTAGCACCGGATACCTCCTCCGGCCAAATTGAACTGCCAGGATTCGGGTTCTATACCGCACTCGTCGTGACTCGCGACCCAGGTCATCCGCGCCAAGCCCATGGAATTAGCCTTTTCGGAAAGGGCCCGCTGCACGAGCCTATCTTGGAGTCAGGAAAGGGAAAGGTCCACCGGACTGCCTGCTGCTCGGAGGAGTGAGAGTTCTAGATGTTGTTCGCATCAGTTTCAACACCCTCGCCCTCACGAACGTCCCCTTCTCCACGTCAATCGCCGTTTTCCCCCTCCTCTCATCCACTACAACCTTGCAAAAAGCGACCGTCCCACTTCGAACTTCTCATCCACATCCATGCCCTGAGACCACATCCACACCTCCGCTCGCAGAAATCCTACCTTTAAAACTGCAGCATATCCCTTCCTCTTCCTTTCCACATGACCGCAGCCCGTGGATGATCACGAAATCATGAAGGAGAACGACAGATAGAACATCGAATCGCCGACCATCAAAAATCGACCTTATCTATTTCTGCAGCATCACTTACAACCAACGGCGAATCACCTTATGTACATTCCGACATTTGCCGTCGCTCCTCTTCCCGCACCTTCAAAATCCGCGAACCATAACCCCTTTGACAACCCCGCAGTGGCCGAGCTGCACGGTCAAAGGCGGCTGGTGGCAGGGGTACCGGGAGTTCAACGGTGTCTTTTGTCGACGACGTGTCAGCCCCTCTCTTGCCTTCTCCACGTATACATCATCCCACTCTCGGAAACGTGGCATTGGTACTTGGGGGTTATGGTAAAATGGTCGGATGTGGTGGGAAAGAGAAGCTGATCAGCGTCGAGCATGAAGCATAAAACTTCCGCTCCTTTCGCCGTCTCCTGCCCTGTCCCTTGTTGTTCGTATGTATTTTCTATACGTTCCATCTTACCTCTACTGACGGCATCCTGATCCATTCAACAGAAACGCCCCTTCAGATACTTTAGCTACCAAAACTACACCATCACCTTATATTTACCGCCACAATGGGAAGTGCATTCAACGCCGTTATGAAGGCAAATGCCTGCCCTCGCCTCCGCCCGTCTACCACGCCCTTAGAGCGCGTCTCGCGCCCATTTTTGCGGGGTTGTACATTCACGCCACGGCGACCTGGACTCTACCACCGCCATCCCTTGATGCGAACATGTATCTCTTCCTTCCCAAAGCCCGTTCGCTCCAGCAACGCAAGCCCCTCTGCTCTGACTGTACCGCCTCTCCACATCCCCGTTGGACCCGAAACCACTTCAACCCCGCAAACCTCCGATGCGAACATTTAGAAACTCGCAAATCAAGCCAACAGTCTCATCCGAGTCCTCCCCTCCTCAGCACTCAAACCATCAAAGCCCGACAGTGATGATGCCTCGAGCTTACTGACACCTGGCTCCCGTTCTCAAATCTTTTCCAACCCAACCTCTCCATCGATTCTCTCGTTTGAAGCCAGTCCCTTACATCTGCACACTGGGGTATTCCTTTATCCGCCCCAAATACTGTTTACCTCCATTCCGAAGTCCATCACCTCCGCGATTGCAGAAATCCTACTCGTGGAAACTGTAGCCTATCCTTCCTCCCCTACCAACGGCGAACGACCATAATGCACGTTCCAACATAACATACGCGATCGCAGCTCCCCCGCACCAACGGGAAGCTGATTATTGTCTTTTTCGTTAGTCGTCCTGGCCCTAGCTCGCCTTCTCCCACGGCGGCATTTGCGGCTAACAGACACTCACAGACATTATATTGGACCTGGCTTGGTTACGAGTGGAAGATGATTTGGATTTGCGATGCGTGAGTCCAATATATGTTAGCATTCGTGATTGTGGCTAACAACTCCCCTCAACTCTACAGCTATCTAACAAACTACATGAATCGGGCCGTCTCATCTAGACAAAGTTGGACATTATTCAGAGACGATTACGTTGCTTGCAATTCGTGCGTCTTCTCCATTCGTTATACCTCACATCCACTAACTACCCTTTCATTCACTAAATAGAAGCGAACGCGGCTCTAACCCGAGTCCTGCTCCTCGAAGGACCCATACCTACGTCCCATTCAACAACGCCAGCCCCCGTTTTCCGCATCGGTCATGCAGCCCCTTCTGCTGCAGTCGCAACTGTGGTTTCCTTAACAAAAACCACGGTCCTACCACGGACATTGGTGTTCCAGGATCCACCTTCGTCACGATCCACCTTTGTCAATGTTGCTACTGAGAACAACAGGGTTCCCTCTCCCGAGGATCCTCACAAACCCAATTCCATAGCTATCAATCCGGTGTTGGCCAAGTTTGCTTCTAATGCTGTCAAGAACTTCACTAATGATAGTCCCAATGCCATGACAAGGTTACATAGGATTTTGATGGCTTTGGGTCCTTGGGAAGGTTGTGCAGTTGCATCCGTACTTGGTAAGTTCTCAAGCAATAACCGATGCTTGGGTCCAATGCCGTGACGCGTGGGAATGGACCCTGAGGAGTCTTGCAATGCTTAGAGGCACACTGGGCACCGGGCACTAGGAAATTAGTATCAGGTCGGTTCAGGGGATCATCAACACAGACTTTTATAACAATGTTCAATGCTCAGTCAACAGCGGTTGGCTTGTGGGTCTCCAGGGTCCTTTTGTGTGACGCACGTGATGGTCACTGGGTCACTCAGCAGGTCCCCGATGACGTTCTGTTTTGGAGTGTGCACGTGGTGCCATTGAATGACCAGGACGCTAGGCAAATGCCTTCGGTGACCAGGCAAAACTTGAAGCGGCAGGTCACCAGGACTTGATGGAACTGATAGGTTAAGGTCGTAACACCATGTAGGGTGATTACGGCGATGGTCTTGGTGGGGACGGGTACAGGTACCAGTGCCGGGGTGTTGGTGATGGCTCGATTTATTTAGATTGTTATTGGGACACCACAAATTTTGTGCACACACTTCGTTATTCACCAATTCGACACTCGTCCAGACGGCTTCAAACATTCCCGCATTGTTTTAGAATCGCTGAGGAGTATACTATGACAATCTATACTGTCATCACTATCACCATCACCTGTCTCTCTTACTTGCTGCGCTCCACAACTGCTGAGCCCGATGCTCGAGGGATGGGACATGCCATTGAAGCCCTTAGAGCCATCGTACTCTCCTTTCGTTGCAACTGGTCTCTGCCAGATCGAGATTGACATAGCTGCAGCTTTTGATTCGCAGATCATCCAATTTAATCATGAAGTGAAGATTACCTGTGCATCACCAGCACTTCGGTACTCGCTGCACTCAACGTCGCACTCGCCGAAGCTTTCCTATTCTATCTTGGTTGGAAGACACCCAAGCTGTTGAACTCATTGGAGTTCCATTCACCTCGTAGCTTCATTGGAGACCAAACTGCCACGACCACTCGTAAGTGGTGTACTCGCCGTCGAACTTAGTGAAGTCCTCTTATACTTGTCGTCTTGAACTGCCCTATTCAACTATCGGTCTTCTAGGGCACTCGGTAAGCCCTCACAATCATCATTCCAAGTTCCGTGGATCCGAAGCTACTATCGTTGTGTTCGGTTTCAACATATTCCCAAATAAGGGAAGCCAGGCTTCGGAAACCACTTCTATCAGAGCTTTGTCCTGTTCCACTCAACTCGTGATCAGGTCCTCTACTTACAGGATGCTTCTTGAAGCTCATATAGGGACCAAACGATGACTAGATGCGGTGTTGATAGGCTGAGAGGCCGAATGAGAGTCAGGGTGAAAAATCCTAGTGCCGGGGCATTGTAAGTTTCCCATCTCTCTTTCATTTGTCTCTGATATTTCTTTTGCCTATGTAGTGACGGATTCCGAGTGAGGGAGTGACTGTATTGGAAAACGGCCAAGGGCCTCGTCATACGGTATGTATTGTATTCGTTTCTTTCAACTGTCTCTGACGACAAATCAATAAGCATTACTACATTAATACAACCGACCCATGTTCCATCGGAATGGTCAATGCAAAGAACATCTGCTTAGTAAAGTATTTATTCAAATAAAACTCTTCCGTGTAAGCAAGAGATGTTTCCTGCGTGAGCCGAAAGTCCACCTTTTCCCCGAACTTTGGAACAAGATCTGCTGGGGATCGGAGTTGCTGGATAGGAATGACGTCCCCCGTTGGTGCCTGGTTTGTCCGTCGAGCGCGCCGGAGGACGAAAAGGGAAGACGCAGGATCTGGAAAAGCACCTCGGCGGGACTTGGACCCAGAAAATTTTGGATTCAATTGTGAGATGATATCGAATCGGCGGGAGTATGTGAGATACTTGCAGAGGCTTGTTGGTAGCTCAGAGTCAAGATTGTTGTTGCGGATTGGGAGCATGATGAGGCAGATTTGCGCAACACAGTGCCCTGTTGAA
>ML208747.1:0-21956 GCA_004369065.1 Pluteus cervinus
GGCGACGAAGCTCTTTTTATCTTCGTCAATTGCAGGTCTTCGTAGCAGAGATGAAGAGCACAATAATCCATAACTTAGACGGGAGTTTGGAAAAGAAAAGAAATTATTTTCTCCAATGAGCCTGCTACGTATGTGAACCCAGTTCAAGCGCGCAAAGAACTTCCTCCATGGCAGCGCGAGTCGGAATGGCGACTTCCTGCTTCAAGCTTATCAACTGGTTCCAAGTACATTACCCATCCGATTACCTGGGCAATTGAAATTCCGAGGCTGGATTCGAACCCTCAAGGGTCTTAGCTTTTGAATGCTTTCCGCATAACATAGAGGGTATCGTGGAAAAATGTCTTCGCCGAAGTCCATCGAAGGGGATAACAAAAGGTGGAAGTTCTACAACATCACCTAATCAAACGACCTCACGATCGTGATCAGCTCGCCTTCAGCTTTGTTCATTTGCCATAAGATACCATCCACAAAGTTTTGTTAGGTACTTGTGTTGCAGCTTGGGTCCTGAAATAGTCGGTCTTACGATAGGGCCCCCGAACGTCGAGCATTTTTTTTTTTTTTTTTTGATCTCTGGCATCGTTGAGGATGGTGAGGAGAGGTACTACGCATCCGCGGACACTTACCAAGCCAAACATCTTCGCAATTTGGAACCGTCAACGCGACAAAATAGAACTCGAGATTTTGCTTACCTATGTCAACCCTCTTTCAGACATGTCCAACTTGCTGAGAACAAGACACGTTGGTCCTCTTGCTGTGATAAAATTAGCCCTCATGAGAACACCACGGTACATAACAGAAAAGGTAGCCTCTTTCCCTACACCCATGTCACCCTCATCGACAATTTACCATAGAAATAATTCCTGGGAGGGACTGCTCAGTGCTCAGTCTCTCATCATCATCATTTCCTGCGTTAGCCGCTGCGTTTCTTGTGAGTACCACTGAATGTATTTTGAGAGAACAAAGATTCACGTACCTTGATAAACTCTGGAGGTTGAAACCTTGCTTTATGGTGCGGAACAGTTCCGACAAGGCAGCAGCTTTTGACGGCGACGATTGACGACGCCACCAGGTATCCATATTGTGCTGTTTCTCATAAGCGCCTACATCCTTTCGAGGGCCCGACGACGCGTTCGATGGATCCTGCTCGTGACGACTGTCGTCCTGTTCGTGCTTGCCACAGTAGACGTTGCCATCACATGGAATGTAGTGTTGCGGGACTATCCATTGTTGGGAAATGGGAATAGGTTGGAGCTATACAATGAGTTATATGCGAAGTATCCGATATATATAACGAACAAGTGCGTACCAACTTGCAGATAGACTGATTATGAACTTCTAAATATTTCTTCGTTTTCAGTGTTATTGGAGATGCATTACTTGTACGATAAGCGCTGGCTGGACGATCTAGAGTCTGAGTTTCTTCGTTACAGGTTCATCGGTGCTATGCAGTCTGGAACAAGAATCGTTTGGTGATTGTTATGCCCGCCCTGCTGGTGATAGTGGGTGGAGGTGAGTGCCACAACAGGCTCAGCATCAACCACTGATGACTATGACAAGTTTTGGGGTACATTAGTGAAGGGAGTCGTAATCACTCACATCACCAATTCATACCAGAGTTTATCTGGTGCGTCTTCCTGACGAATTTCTGCGTAACATTGCTCACAGGTGAGTGAGCATCCCAGTCAAATCATCGGAGCGGGAAATTGATTTTTTGGATAGCTGGTCGGATAGGATGGGTTGCACACAAAACCCGTCAATTGCTAGGGAAAAGTGCAGCAAAGAAGTACGGAACCGCAGTTGCAATCGTGTATGTGTTTCAAACACTCATTATTGCAAGAGTCCTGATTTGATATGCAGAATAGAGTCTGGCCTCATATATAGCCTTTCTGTGCTGGTGGTCCTTGTTTTCCCTACCAGCCCATACGTGGTGTGTGTGTGATTGAACCCCTGTAACGCCGCTAACGCTCAACAGCTGGCTGTGAATAGCGTTTCTATAAGGATGGTAGTAAGTCACAAATCAGAGGGGCGATACGCGAGTGAATAACGTCCTCGTCCCGTTCCCAGTGCATCAGCCCATGTTTGATCATAGTCCAGGTGGGATTGGGAAGGGCGTTCGAAGTGACAGTAGGCAGCACGGTGGAATTCCAAACAGGGAGGCCAGACTCGGTCATTTTGGACAGTATCACGGAGACAACTTGTCAGGAAGATGCCGTGGTCTTTCCCTCCCTAGTAGGACAGATAGAGAAAACGGAGCAGGATCGGCCGGAATATGGCAGAGCAGAAGTTTAGACGTTCAGTGTCGATCATGTAACACCGGACCATGTGGACAGAAGGGACTTCTAATCCCATAGCGGTGATAATGCATATAAAGATAAGATGATAGTCCCTGGCCCTTCAATCTCATACCTTTACCTTTACGACACGGCAATGAACCTCAGGCCAGCCAGGAAAACGAACCAGCCATGTATTCCGTGTTACTTTTGGGACAATGCAGGGCTATGGCCCCAAGAGCTGAGCGACCTTTGTTTCTACATCGGCCGAGGAAAGGTTGTCAAGTTCGACATGCTTTTCCACACCACGCTCTGAGAGGGAATAATAGGATTAATGAGGTTGGTCCAGAGAACGCATGACTTACCAAAGCGAGCAAAAACTCGTGCTGGTGTCCCAGAAGCCTCTCGTATGAGTACAGGCAAGTCGGGGTTGTGTTGCTTAATGACAGGATACTTGGAGAGAATGAATTGCCTGCATGAATTGACGGTGCGGTAAGCATGCTGTATCAACGAGTTGGCAAGCGATTTCTCACCGTGTGCCGTCAGACGCAGCGCCCGATTGCGAGCATAAAATGCGTATTTCGCGGAGGGCTGGTGAGAATGCTCTGGCGAGGGACATGCTGGTTGAGCGAGGAGCAGAACCGCATCGAAAAGCTTGGGTTTCCGAGTTTGGACGAGGCTTATGTAAGCGGTTGCCACAAGAGTTCATCACAGTTCATGTCGCGTGGCTTGGGCCCTGTTCAACGACGAGGCTGGAGTTCAAATTGACGATCAACCCCGCCTTCGACGTCTCCCACTACGACGAGTAGAACCGCTCCTGCGATGGACGACGAGCAACGACAGCAAGACGACTGGGCGAACAGCCGCAAGAACCGCTTGCCCTCGTTTCAAGAGGTGCTCTCTCGACGCACAAGGCCTCCGGTGGACCTCTTCATGTTCTAGTACGTGCAGCTTCTATCAACTACGCGAAAAAATGTTCTAACTGGACCTTGGGGGTCTGTAGCCTTTTTTTGCAACGTGAAGGAGCGGAGGACATCCTTGACTTCTGGCTGGATGTTCAACAGCATGAGAACTTGTGCAGGGCATATTTCAAGGACGTGCGGAAGTCAGGTCGTACAATTAAGGAGGACTGGCCGCAGTATTGGGATTATGCTCGTCGTCGTGGGTCCATCTATGGAACTGTAGTTGGACTTCACCCAGATGCTGCTACCAAGCGCAGCACGACGAGTACAGCAGAGATGTTGTCGGACCAGGACAGGCGTAATCTCGCCGGGTCAAGCACCAACGACGAAAAGGGCCGACGTTCACCTAGTCCACGACCACCTACCGCTGGCCTGTCTGAACACACACGTGTAGCGTCAGCATCCCCCGCTGATCCTTATGACAACCCAAGGTCAACGACGCCGTTTTCACTCTCTGGCCGAACCCCCACTCTCTTCAACATCAAGCGTGCTTCAAGAGCGCCTACTGTTATCCCCCGCTCTGCCCCAATTACTCGCCTAAATCTCATCGCGTCTGCGGAACGTATCTTTTATCGATACCTTTCTCCAGCAGGAAACACGGTCAATGCGACGGAAAACCACGAAATTTACCTTCCCCCTTCCCTCCGCATTCACAGCTTCCCGCTGAGCTCATCACAAGACCCAAAGACTCAAACGGAGCTCAACATGATGGCTCAAATTCCGGATATGTTCCACGCCCAGAAGGAGTACTGTTTCCGAGCCATGGAGCAGGACGCGTTTCCTAGATTCCTGCGTTCAAAGGCATTTGGAAATTTGACGCCCGTGTCAGCCTTGGTCCGCCTCATTGTTGGCCTCATTATCCTTTGGATTGGATTGGCTGCTGCATTCTCTCTGATATTCTTGGATGTTCAACCCAAGTCGAAACGATTTTTCGTGAGTATTTTTCTGGTTGATTTTCTGTCAGGGTCGTCAACTTATGTGCCCCTCAGCTGTTCATACCCTTCTCGTTGGCCGTACTGTTTTTGGTCTCCCATCAATACGAATTAGATCCGATCCTCGTTTTCCTTGGTCAATCCGAAACCACACCATTCCGCACGCTGCGCATTCGCGAACCTTACGTCCACAAACTGCTTCTGGGTCGTGCAATTTGGGTTACTATCCTGGTTGGTGCATTTGTCACAGCTCTTACCCTGCTCTTCTGGGCAGTACCCGGACATCGACTGTGATATCGGTGGAAGGATAGGAAAACGGTCATGAACACTACACGCAGGAAATATTTTAGAGTATTCGGGGATTGGGAACTGATGTGTACGACGAAACTATCCTTTATATTTTCTTTTTAACCCTCGGTTGTTGCTATAGTTCTGTCTCTCTCTTTCAGCTTGTCTACGCACGTAATTTAATTCCTAGTCCATTTTTTTTGACGTTCTGCGCTTCTCACCTTGTCATGCCCTCCTGGATACCCGTCCTCCTTTGTCATTGCCCTTTTTTGCCTTATCTCCTTTACGGGCGCTTCTCTCGCTCCTCGCACCCTCGCTCTCTTTTCATCAGATCTCCCGTTCCTTTTAATATGTCATGCATGTTCCCATCCCACGGCTCCTTTATCCAGCCTCTTGTGATAACATGACGAAGCTGCTCATACCCCAGATCTGACTGAACTTAAGCCATGAAATTTTCCCTCTATGTAGAAGTACAATATGCTATCCGTTTTATGTGTCGTCCTGAATTCTATGCGCAAACTTCGAACTCTGGTCGCTGCTGATGCATTTTCATCCATTCTTACAGATACTTGTACACACACGACCAACTACAACTGCAGATATCACTTAAGGACCGACCTCGTCAAGTCCACCAAGCTATGCGCCCTTCTCGTTTCCTTCTTGCGTTGACAAAATGCTCTGCAAAGTATCCCCTTGACCTGTCCCTTCTGGCAGGACAGTATCCAAGATGATTGAATTTGGGGGTACCACTTCCCGTGTGGAGGCAGCCCAGGCTCTTCCCGTCGTCATTTCAAATGCCCTTCCGAGTCCGATTTGAACGACTATCAAACAAGGCATGATACACTGCACGGATGGTAAAATGTTATTGGAATTAATTAGTTCGCTTAATTTGATTCCGTGGCGCAACTGACCACAATCCTTATGGAGATGGTATTGACGATGAGCTTTAGGAAGTCGGGTGGGTATGGTCATCAGTGAGGGTCCATGGAGTCAATGAAGGACGTACCACGTATGGATTTACGGGGAAGACAATCACTGCAAGCACGCAAAGACTGTACAGAAACCCCGATTCTATGCTATCCAACACTTGGTCGCCTCTTACAAGGGTCTCAACTATAGGAACTTACACGATGGCAACGATAGTTGCATAATTCTTGACCGCGTCGTGACCTAGCACCCGCCGTGCCTTGTGTGCGACCCAAGCGATGCGCGCAGCTATTTATCAACGTCAACCATTACCACTTGCCACTGTCAGAGATGTATTCGCGACTTACCTGTAAGAATGGTAATCGACGTATTGACCAAGAATACACACCAGATGTACATAGGGATGATCTGGCGAAGGGAGTGATATCGACTCCCTTCACAAAGGTATCCCAGCACTGGAATGAACATTATGAGAGGGATTGAGACTCCACAATTCTGGGCCACTCACCCCCGTTCACCAGTACCATGAGTGCAGGTATGGCGATAATGAAGTTGTTATTGCCCCAGACAGCATAGCAGCGGTGGACCTATCAACCAATGCAAATTAGCATCCACTGGGTTAGTTCCGAGCAGGACCAGAGAGAAGGCTCACAAGCAATGCGTCCGCGATGATACTGCGATGAAAGCATTAGACAATTGCTGTTGCAAGTTACCCGGCTGATACGTACTTATTGGTAACATAGATTGGATACTTCAGATAAATCCTATCGTATAGCTCAAGTCCGTTGCCGTTACCAAGAATCGGGTAGTCCCGAAGGACTGTCTTCCAAGTGACGGCGAGATCGAGAGTGGCAAGAACGAACATGATCACGGTCATGACCAGGAGTATCCATTGGATGCGCCTTCGAGTTTTTAACAGGATGTAAGAACATATCAAGAACAGAACGACATGTATGCCTGTAGAATATGATCAGTACAGAACTAGACTGACGCTGGACTGGACCGTACCGTAGAGTAGAGTTTCAACCTGCAAATCAAAGACAAAGTCAGCCGCTATCCAAATGATGAGTGACCTGCGACTGACCAAAAATGAGCCTGCGAGAGCAGGAAAGGATCCCGAGGAAAGACTTAGTAGTCCCTCCCAAGAGTTATTTCTTTTGTAAATCAAGGATGGCATGATGTTTTGTTTTTGCCTGCCGGGACATTCCCCAGACTTACTTATACTGCTAGATAAACAGGGCTACCGAGCCTTGTGGATAGTGAAGCTTAATGGAGCCATGCCCTGAGGCCTGAAGGTGCGAAAGCAAGCTCCGATCGGTGTGCCTCTGTGGCATGTGCCACTCCTATTTTCTCGGAGTAACGAAAGGCGTGCCTTGACGACGAAAGCTTCAAAGGGTGACGGTTTGTGAGCTTGTTTCGTTCTCGACATTGGGGCAAACAAGGACCCACCAGAGTTCAAACGTTCAAACTTTAGAGCTCGAGCTTAAGCCTTTTCTTTTGGCATTTAATAATAGCAGCAGCTTGATCGTTTGCGGAAGAGGTCTGAACTGTGTAGTGCTGGTGACCACGCAATAGCTCCCAGTCCAAATCGATCTGGATTGCTCTAAGTGGCAGGTCAGTGTTACTGTGCATGTAACAAGGGCAGAGTGGGGTTCCTGGTGCACCCTGATTGAGGAGAAACTCAATTATCCAAATTTGAAATGAGACGTACTGTAATCGACACGATCCGAATACCCTGACCACTTGGAAGGTATTTACAGCGCTCCTCCCAGTCAACGAATAGAAAATCTGTTTGCGTGGCGAGTGCTCTGTGCCCAACATCTAATATTTAATGCTCAACAAGAGTTAGTCAAACTTCATCCTGACGAGTATTTGCGACTGGGGATAGTTAAAGGAGGTTAGTTGCAAAGGGATAAATGAAAGCAGGGACTCCCGACTCCAGAGAGTGCGATAAGCACTTCGTGAATACTTATGAAGGCCCTGTGGCTCAGGTATCAACCAAAAGTAACTGGGATGTTTGTGCCTACCCCACGCTTTTGGCGCGAGATCGAAGGACAAGCGATTCTATTAGCTTCTATTAGCAGTTCGCAAATAATTAATCAGTCTATCCAAGGCCATAAGGCACGAGCCGCGCGACGTCAATGCGACCGTGTTACCCCAGCCAAGGTGGAAGTTCGCAACAGAACGAATCGCAAGAAAAAAGCGTATCTCTTACACTTCCCTGTGGTACCTTTCTCTCACCACCCCAGCCACAACACGACGAGGACACGACCTCCCTGTCCACAATTCAAATTGCACGTAACCTTGCTGTAGTAGGACCTCCAACCCAGGAACCACCACCCAATTCTGGCTTACTGTCTTCGCAAGCTTCAACAGTGGGGTTTCTGCAGGTTTATATGCCATGTCAATGACAACCGCAGGTCCGTCCTGATAACTGAACAGACTTTCGGACAAGGTGATACCAGCTTTGTCGCTACTGTTCGCGGAGGTGGCTGAAGCCGGAACAGTTGAGACGATGATGCGAGGAGGTGTAATACCAGCAGGCCAAGTACCAATTTGACTGACAACCTGAACGCCATAGCCCGGGAAAGCATCCGCGAGCTCTTCAGCCTTGCTCGTAGTCCGGTTAAACAAGTAGACGTGTTTCACACCAATGGCGTGCAAAGCATAGATAGCTGCTCTTGCAGTGCCACCTGCTCCAATTACCAACGCAGATTCAATCGAGCCAGCAGGAAGGTTCACGGATATGCTTTCGCGAATACCGAGCCAGTCTGTATTGTCTCCGTAAAGAATACGAGAGCCATCAGGACCAGTTCGAGGGACGATGGTATTCACTGCTCCAATAATTTGAGCGGCTGGTGATAATTCGTCGAGGAGAGGTATCACATCCAACTTATATGGAATTGTGACAGAAGCACCACCAAAGTCTACGGCCGAAATCGCTTGCTTGATGTCATCATTCACAGAAGGCGTCTCGAGTAGCTCGTATTTGTGTGGCAGACCGAGAGTTTCGAAAGCGGTATTGTGTAGTGTTGGTGACATGGAATGAGCAATGGGTGTTCCGAAGAGGTAAAAGCGGCGAGATGGAAGGAGGCCGAGAAGGTGAAGTGCTTGCTGAATCTGTTTGAAAGATAGTTGTCCAGGCGCAGCCTTGAACGGGAGCAACGGGTGTGTAATCGGACTAAACGTCGAGTTCAAAATCCTCGACATTTGTCCCTCCAAACCCATATTGATCGCAATTATAGGTTTGGCGTCCGCCCGTTTGCTGACCTTATTCACAAAATCATACAACGCAAAGTTATCCTGGATGCCATTGGCTTTTCCGACAATTTTGACGATATCGCCATACTTGTGCGCGATGTGATATTTTTCCTCGACGACCGGACTATTCCATTTCATGTTACCGCTCCAGTCGTGCCATGAAGCGATGATCTGTGAAGAACCCTTCTTCGAGATAAGATTGAAGATATCCTTCTCGGGTAAGGTTATCTCGAGGTCGATGTATTCCACAGCCAACTGAAGAGCGAGATTGAGGAGCTCGAAGGCCTCCTTGTGTGCAGTATCAGGGAATGCACCTCCCTGCGATTTCGTCCTAACAGTGAATACGATCGGGAGGGAGGTAACTTTTCGTAGCAAAGCAACCTGGTCCGCGACATACGACAGCGATGGAATAGTAGCCTCAGGATCCTTCGCCGAGCGTAACAGATCCACCCGTAACTCAACTGCGTCAGATCCTTCCACTAACTCTGGAATCTGAGGGAGTGCGGGTGTGATGTCGGGGTACGTCAACGACAAGAAATAGGACCGCCGTCCAGGAGTAAGGTTTGTCGCCAAGTTAGGTCCTTGACCCGTAACATGCTTGAAGAACCGAGCGATCTCGTTGGCCGTCCCATCTTTCGCATCCGAGGGTCCTTGAAGGGCAGCCACGTGGTTGATGAACTGGTGGCTGCAACACTCCTTGAACCACGGTTCACGGCGTTTAAACACATCCGTAATCGGCTCCCCGTAGGCAGGTCTGGCTGTTTCGACACCCAAATATTCGACCACTTCTTCGATATCTCTTACGATGTGCACCACAGGTCCCGTCTTTGTGGCATATCCCTTCAACTTCTCCCTTGCTGCGGATGTTTCGACAATTCCACCTCCCAAACTCAACACATGGCCGGTAGAGTTCTGAGTCAACAATTCATCCAAGATGGCAGTTTCCGCTTCACGGAAGGCTTCCCATCCTTTCTCTTGAACGAACTGTCGGACTCCGATTTGGTGCTTCTCCTCAAAGTAGGCATCGGCGTCGAGGCATGTCCAACCTAGAGCTGCCGCAGCCAGATCTCCAACGTAAGTTTTTCCTGAACCCCGCATTCCGATAAGAATGACGGATGCGGAGGAATCAAGGGACTTCGTGTTACTTGTCGAAGCCTCAGAATGCAGGCTAGCCAGATCAACGCCTTTTACGCTGAGTCCGATCTGGTATATATTTTGTCAGCCCACGTCCGGGAAAGTTGACGAAGGATCATACCTTATTCTCGAGATCATCCCACCAGTTCGGCCAGGTCTTCTCAACACAACGCTTCTCCTCGATGATAGTACCGTCGACGATCGAACCCAGAACGCTGAAGGCCATAGCCACCCGGTGGTCATCATAACAGTGAACGCTGACCCCCGGTTTAAGTTCTTCGATCGGGTTTCCAAAGACTTCAAGCCCATCATCAAGCTCAATGGTCTTGACTCCAAATTTCGCTGAGAAGAAAAAACCATGAACGATCCAATCCGAGTCACACTGCCGATGTCAAAGCTTACCAAGTTGATCCATCATTGCCTTGATCCTATTACACTCCTTAACCCTCTGATTCGCAATTCCCAAAATCCTTGTCTTGCCATTCGCCACGGCCGCCAATGCGGTCGCGGTCAAAAACGCATCCGTCATCGTCTCCATATCAATCTCGTCAATCGCCTTCAACCCCCCTTTCGGTGGTCCTGTCACCGTTGTCTCCGTTTCAGTTTGCTTCACCTCACAACCCATCTTCTCCAATACCTCCTTGGCAAATCGAGCATCACCCTGTAATGAGCCAGTTCCGATATTCTGAATCGTACAGGTAGTACCGGTGATGGCCGCGATTGCCAGCGGATACGTTGCGGAACTTGCATCGGATTCGATGTCGTATACTTCTGGGTTGACGTAAACTCGTTGTGGGATGTCGTATATGTCTAGAGGTTGACCACTGGAAGGATCGGCTCTTCGTGTAACCATAACACCGAATGTCTTCATCATCGCAATCGTCATATCGATATAAGGCTGCGATATGACTTGCCCACCCGTCAATTCCAATGTAACGGGTTCAGCAGCATAAGGTGCGCAAAGAAGGATAGAGGAGACGTATTGGCTCGAAACACTTGCGGCCAACTGGATATGCGACCCTCGAAGACCATTCGGAGCGATGGAAAGTGGTAGACACCCTTGAGATTCGAGATAATCGATGTTACTGCCATTTCCTTGAAGCGCGGTCACCAAGGGTCCGATAGGGCGTTGCTTCATCCGCGCATTACCAGTGATAACAGTCGTAGGCGCGGTGTCATGAGTTGAAGATTGCACCAGCGTGCACACAGTCGTGAGGAACCGAGCTGCTGTGCCTGCGTTACCTAGGTAAAGTTCCTTTCCTTTGGGTGGAACAGAAAGTGAACCTCCACCGCCTGTAACGACGAGGGTTTCTCCTCCGTCTTCCCAGGCAAAGCTCGCACCCTACACACAAAAACATGAGGGGGGTGTCGTGGCCAGATAATGGAGCCCATACCTTCAGCTCGAGAAGGGCAGACATCATAACTTGCGTATCATCTGAATGCAACAAGTTACGCAGCTTGCACGTCCCTTTAGCCAGTGCAGATAACACCAAGGCCCTGTTCGAGATACTCTTAGATCCCGGTGTAGCCATAACCACGGGATTATTCCTCGGCACACCGACCACAACCGTACACGCCTCCGAGAGTGTCTTCGTGATAATCGCATCAGGAACCACCGTCGCTTTGGGTTCATACGTAGCCCCAATCTTCGAAAGAATAACAATCTTCTTCTCAGGACCACTATTCTTCTTATCAATCCTCATAATATCCAAAAGTTTCTCGACGGTGAGTAACTTTGCACTTGAGAGGGAAGCGATTTTCGGGTCGGAAAGTGAGATTGGGAGGTTATAGGCTTTGAGACAACGACTAAGTCGTCCAACGCCTACCTGGCCGAGAATTCCCATCTGTCTGGAGATTTCGGCTTCCAGAATCATTCCGACGCTAACACATTCGCCATGGAGGATGGTAGGCGTTACCACCGCTTCGATAGCATGGCCAATGCTATGCCCAAAATTGACGAGATTTCGTAACCCAGTTTCACGTTCGTCGATGGTAACAATATGGGCTTTAACGGAGATAGAACCGACGATGACGGAGAGTAAGAGTTCTTGGGCGCTGGATCGGGTATTCTTGGTCCGACCAGCTTTGTTTTGAGATGGCGTTTGGATAGCGGCGAAGATTTCGGCGGAACGCGATTCTAGCGAGATAAACTCAGCCTCGTTCCAGATGGCAGCAGTCTATGTATACCATCCGCGTTGTTAGCATCTGACGAGTAAAAATGATTGACGAATCCATACCTTGACGACTTCTGCCATTCCATTTGAGAACTCTCGAGGGGGGAGAGTTTCAAGGAAGGCAGCATCGATGAAGATGTATTCTGGTTGCCAAAATGCACCAATGAGATTCTTTCCATGGGGAGTATCAATTGCAGTTTTCCCGCCTACACTCGAATCGACCATGGCCAACAGCGTCGTTGGGATCTGGACGAACCGAACACCACGCATACTACACAAAGCCCAAGTCAGTAAGGTCCCTCGTAGAGATCATGGGAACGGATGCAGAAGAAAAGAAACTGACAACGTAGCAGCCACGAATCCCACCAAATCACCAATGACTCCCCCTCCCATAGCCAATATCACCGTATCCCTCGTACACTTCTTCATCAACAAGAAATCTTCGATTTCGGCTTTTCCTTCTCTACTCTTCGACATCTCCCCGGGAGGTATCACATAGCTCAAAAACCGTGGCTTGGTCCCCGTCGTCTGAGCGTTGATCACCCCCGTGAACTCCTTCTCGAACTCCTCCAGATGAAATTTCGCGACATTAGTGTCGGTGATCAAGACATAAGTCGAAGATAATAACGTTCCAAGAACCGCTTGTGCGATATATGGTATTAGATGGAATCCACAATGGATAGATTCTTTGCCTAGGATAGAGACTTTTAGTACATCTGTCGGTGTCAACACTGATGACATGGCGAGAAGCGTTATGGGCTCTCAGAAGGAGCAAGGATAATGGGAGGGCAGATGAATGGAGAGCGGATGGGGAGGAAATAAATACCTTTTCAATCTCTGTTTTGATCAACGTCAACTTCGGACGATCTGGTCGCCAAAATTGCGACCGCGGCGAGAGAGAAACGGCCGATCAATCCGTGGAATTCAACTCCGACAATCCCGCTGCAGCACCGAAAGGAGGCTTCACAACTTCATACGGTTACAGCGCGGCAGAGAACCTGGGCTCTGGCATGCATAATCATCTCATGACCCACGTTCGACGGCACCACTTGCGCTTACTCGTCAAGAAAAGGCAAATCAAAATCCCATGCCCGACTGACAGCAATCGCAGTCCCTAATTTCCAAGCCTGGAATGGGGCTTCAGCCATATGGAAGAAGAGACCGACTTCTACGACCCCCATCACATCGCGATAGGCAGGTGAAACTAGTTACGGTTCAGCCAAAAACGCAACACTGCAAAGTAACGAACTTGTTTCATTTTCTCCTGACCAAACGGAGCGTTGATGAATATGTTGCCATTCACTTTCCGATACCACAGGCCCAGCTGTCAGACTGTAAAGGGCAACAACACCGCCTGTCTTTAAAGTTGCCTTGAACTCTGGAGTCCAGTACCTTACTTTCTCCACCACGAATATGATCAATCCACCGCCCCCTGCCGACACCACCGAGTTCGACGAAGGCACATGCTGTTACGGCCTCTTCTGCGAGGTATTGCCGCTTTTCTTCTCAATAATTCTATATCTCATCTTCCTCGCTGTCACCTTGCAAACTCAATCCACAAACGAGTTCGACAACCGCCATTTTATCGTATATGCATATGGCTTCTTTCTCAACATCACTTTCGTCCTCACCTCAGCATACCACGAGGACCCAGGTGATGCCATATCGGACAGTGGAACTCCCACTCTGCTTCCTGCTCCTCGAAGCGACTGCTGTTCCGGCGGTCGTCGACGTTCTGTTCTATGAAACTGACACTCCTCTGGCCTGTAAACCATGCGATCTTATATCCCTCAAGAAATTGGCCGACTTCATTGCTCCGTTATAAAAGCCTTGCTTTCAAGTTCATCGTGGAGGGCTCCCCTTCTGTCCTAGTATCTTAGTATGTGTGATCTCATCAATTTTGCACAGACCCAGTACGTCTTCTCGGGTACTAGAACGGGATAGCGTGATGCTAAAATTATTCGCCAAACTTAGAACGAGAGCTGATGATAGAACGCCAGGCTGTTCTAGCATTACAACTTTAGAGCGTAACCAAATTATAAACGACATAATTGGATCCTGGCATGAGCATAACTTGGCGACCCACACGGCCGGAAAGTCAGGACGTGAGCTTCCTAGTTTTGGGGCTGTACACAATTTATAAAAGATCAAGACCCATCTGGCGATGCGAGGATGCGATGCTAACAGCAAGAACCACCTCGACAAATGACAACAACTTCCCCCTATATTTAGACTTCGCTTCAGCCTTAAAGCCAAAGACGACGTGAAATCCAGCACCTTTATTTCTTCCTCAATGACGAATAGCACCCAACCTACCAGCGAAGCGAATGTGCACGATCCACCCCACGCCATCAACGATAACGGATGCGCTGTCTATTGCAACGGTCTCTTCGGCCACATCTTGCCACTTTTCTTCCCAATAATAATCTATCTCCTCTTTCTCATTACAACCCTACCAACCAAACAAACAAACGAATTCGATAATCTCCACCTGATCTTATATGCACTCGCCTTCTTTTTCAACCTCGTTTTCATCCTCTCGATAATATACTACCAAGTCAAGCTGTATCGGAAGGTGGAACTCTCACTCTGCTTCTGGCTGGTTGAAACAACTGCTATTCCGGCAGTCATCTATGTTGTGTTCTATCAAACTGACGCCATGGCCTGTAAGTCATCATATGCATAGTTCATAACATATGTAAGGCCTGACGTTTAAATCCTCTGCTATACAGCCAAGTTTATGACAGCGTTCATCATAACCCTCTTACTTTATATCCCGTCTCATGCAATCCTGCATAGTTTCCTTTCTCATAACTTAGAGATGCCTATGGAAGACCTTGGCCTTTTTGGCAGCATCAGTTTGGCAGCCGGTGCTTGCATCCGCGGAATTGCCCTTGCAATCGTGTATCCTTTTAACAAATTGGCCGACAGCATCCATAATAATAGCACCAAAAATGCCGCCGGTCAAGAAGCAGAGCTTGAGCCTTTGGCAAACCCTCCATATGAATTCGAGGTGAATCCTTCCATACCCTAGTCATCGGTGAGACAACCGACCGTCGATCTGCAGGATACGTTGGATGACTCTGATTCACAATCTTTGCCGTTGTATAACTCCCCCAAGCAACCCTACCAGCAGATAATAGATAAGGATGAACTACACCACCATCACAACCGCTCGTAATTCAGAACACAACTACTTGTCAGATAATCTCACCACAATGTTACAGTAGGATACAGATTAACAGTAAATTCAATGTGTATCTCATGACTATCTAAATGCTTCTAGGGGGTCACTTGCTCAGCAGAACCCTGGCTTCGCCTGATAGTCACAGTCTCATCCCACTGAATAAAGATAAACTAAAATCCAAAGGCTTAACAAACGAGAACCACTGCTTGCACTGCTACGCTCGCTTAAGTGACACCAGAGGGCAACGGCAGGTCAGACAGGAAAAATCATGGAGCGCATCATTACCTCGATCGTCCAAAGGGTAGAGGGTCGTCGCCGGGATTTTGACCACTGGTTTAATAAATGGACATAGTTGGATCTGAAGCCAGGGAGAATAGAAGCACAGTAAATGAGGGACTCTAGATTCCTAGTGGGACGGTATACAACTTACAATTGAAAGACCTCGTCACCTCGGAGAGCGCGTTCAAAACCAGCGCGAACCACTGATCAACAGATGACAACAACTTCCCCCTGTCTTCGGTTTCGAAACCAAAGTCCACCTTTCTTTCTCCATCAATGACGAACACTCAAGCTACCAGCGAAGCCGATACGGACAACGCGACCCCCCGTGCCAACACGGTACCGATAAGGAGCCCGATGAATGTCAGATATATTGGACCGGCCTCGGTGGCGACGTCTTGCCACTTTTCTTCCCGACAATAATCTATCTCATTTTCCTACTTTCAACCCTACCAAATCAACCCACAAACGAATTCGACAACCTCCACCTGATATTATATGCACTCGCCTTCTTTCTCAACATCGTTTTCATCCTCTCGGTAATATACTTCCATGTTAAGCTGTATAAGAAGGTGGAACTCCCACTCTGCTTCTGGTTGGTTGAAACAACTGCTATCCCGGCAGTCATCTATGTTGTGTTCTATCAAACCGATTCCCTGGTCTGTAAGTCATCATATAGGTCATAGCGTGTGTAGAGCCTAACTATTTACTAGTCAAGGCCATGAATGCCTTCATCATGACCTTCTTACTCTACATCCCGTCTCATGCAATCGTGCACTGTTTTCTTTCTCATAACTTAGGAATGTTTATGGAAGACCTTGGCCTTTTTGGCTGCATCAGTTTGGCAGTCGGGGCTTGCCTCCATGGAATTGCCCTTGCAATTGTATATCCTTTCAACAAATTGGGACAGCATCCATAGTAGTAGTACCACCAAGAGTACCACTGCTCAAGAATCAGAGCTCGAGCCTTTGGCAAATCCTCCAGACGAATTCGAGGTGAATTTTACCCCCTTCCTATCATCGGTGAGACAACTGACCATTGTTCTTCAGGATACACTGCATGACTCCGAGTCACAGTCTTTGCCGTTGTACAACTCCCCCAAGAAACCCTACCAGCAACCCTACCAGCACATAATAGACCAGCACATAGCAGACAAGGGTGGGCCACGCCTCCATCGCGACGAGTTTATGGCGGAGCCTCCGCCATAAACGAAAGTCTTGCTTCCTTGATGTACCCCTTGCTTTAAACCTTATGTTGCTCTGTCGATGTAACAGTATCTAGGAGTAGCGCATTCCCGAGCAGGATGGGTCTGCCCATCCCGCTATAATCAATTGTTGTTTCGGTTTGCTTCCACCCTCAGATGCGTGGCCTCTCCTTCCATACAGCACACACACGGTTACCCAGCAGGATTACAGATTAACAATAAATTCAATATCTATCTCATGACCATCTAAGCCGCGATGCCTCTACGGGGTCACTTGGGTAGTAGATCCATCGCTTCGCTTGATAGTCACAGTTCCGTCCTGGTCAAGAAAGATAAGCCAAAGCCCGAAGAGTTAATAAGATGGCTATCGCGGTACCTGATTTCCAAAGTACGCGGCTTCCGCCATATGGCAAAAGAGACCGACTTCTACGACCCCTGTCAACATTTTGATTTGGGCCATAATCTGAATGAAACGGGTTATGCCTCAGCCAAAAAAGCGAAACCGCCGAGAGCGCAAACTAACGTACAGGGTAAGGGTCTTTCATTTTCTCCTGATCAAACGGAGCGTCGATGATAAAGTTGCCATTGTCCGATACCACAGGTCCAGCTGTCAGATACCGTGGTCAAGCGCATGCCCCGTCGGATTTTGAGAGGACATATACCTTTCTTCACTGCCATACGTAAACTTGCGTTGGGTGATCCAAGGGAATTGTGAAGATTTGAAAGGACTTTAGCATAGGCGAATGGTACGACCTCGATGGGTACACCAGGTTGCCACTGATAGAAGGCTTAGTTGGATTGGTTCTAGCCTGGGCGGATTGAACACAAACGTTGGTTCCCAGATATTCGACGTTCTTACGGTAGTCTGCCACCAGAATAAACCTATTCGAAGATAATCAGCACTCTGGCATCGAATGGTGAGATGGACATACGTTTTAGCGGCCTCTGCTAGCACCTTTTCTCGTAAATGACATGCACCTCCTCCCTTAATGCAATTCAGGCTTCGATCGACTCTAGAAGACGGACGTGGCATGATTTCTCAGAGCATATGGTCATGTTCTTGGACTCACTCATCGGCACCATCGAGTGTGACGTCAATAACAGGGTACTGGTCAACATCTCCGAGGTTTAGCCTAGATTCCACGATTAGTTCTTTGGACTGGAAACCTGATACGCTCAGTGCTAGTACTACGGTAGAGAGAAGGTGGAGATGAGACACACCAGTTGGGATGAATACCCGGTCTTTATTGGCTTCTACTCCCTGTTGAACGATTCGCTCGACGACATAAGGGACGGTTGATCCTTGGTTTCACCACAGTTCTCAGTCATATTCATCCCCTACGGGTATCTTACACACCTGAGCCGATGCCAATCACCTTGTATAAGTCAGTTAGGATGGAATGTAAACTGTTAGGGCACATACGCGATGTTCTGGCTTGACATAGTGGTCGACCGCGGTGTAAGCTGCCAGTCGCTTAGAAGACTCGATCGCGCTCAATGCTTTCTCTACTGTCTTGGGCGATAAGACAGCTGCGTTCACCTTAAGCGATACCAACCGAAGACGGTGAAGTGAACCAGTCACGTACCTTCAGCACCCGCCTTGACGTCCGTGATTCCTACAACAGGTCGGACAGGAAGGGACGTTGGAAGTGCACTGATACCCATCGTCCGAAGAGTAGCGAGTCGTTACAATGACGGGGAAGGGGAATCGGCGTTATGGGTTGGGTTTAAGTATCCAAAGTCCAGCCGAATGACGCAGTGAAATCACAAGGGAAAGGTATTCCCGCCAAGTCAGGATATTGACTTTATGGTTGTCAATGAACGGTACATACGAGAGATCTGGATGAATTTGGGGCAACGGCATGCTCGAGCGGGAGAGAGTTTCGAAGTGTGTCCGGCCAGTTTCGACCGACCATCCCGAGCGACACGGATCCGGATTCCGGGACGCTCAATAAAGGGGCTTGGGAAAAAGTGATGGCCGTCGCCGAACGCAACTCTCTCACCAGAATGGGAGAGTGCCACTTTCACTATGTGCTGCGTAAATGACTTCCATTGACATTAAACTCAGCCAGAACTCACTGGTATACACCAGCCATCTTAAACTCCCTGCCTCATGAAAGTCGTGATTATTGGAGCTGGCCCTTCCGGGCTCGTCACTTGCAAAACCCTGCTCGAAGCCTCAACTTCGGTGTATCCGTTTGACCCCGTAATTCTTGAACAAGAGGATAATTTGGGAGGAACATTTAGATATAGATCCTACGAGGTGTTGTAACTTCTCAATTTGTGCGCGTGCTTGAAGGAATTAACGGGTTTGACGGCGACTCGTGAGCAGAACTCGCAGTTGGTTTCTTCGAAGCAGTTGACGTCTTTCTCCGATTTTCGGCTGCCATTGTCCCACCCAGATCATCTGACCTTAGAGGTACGTGTTTCCTTGATTTAAACGCTCGTTCTAAGAGAGCCAAAGTTCATTTGAATTTGTTATAGGAATACGTCGACTATCTTGCTGCATATGCCCACAACTTTGGTGTTGATCGACGCATTCAGTATGGTTGCAAGGTGATAAACGTATCTCGCCACCCTGAAGGAGGACATGTTGTGACTTACGTGCGCCGAAGTAAAGAGGGAAAGGGTGACTGGGATATGTCAAGAGGTGAGCGTTGCTCAGCGAAGTTATTTCCACTATTAAAGAAAGCAGAACCAATTCAGGTCAGAGCGTCATATGTAGCTGTGTGTAGTGGTCTACACGTTATTCCAGCTGTCCCAGTCATTCCTGGGATAGAACACGTCTTGAAGCGAGAAGGAGACGGAACGTTTGTGAAACCGGCTGCATACCATTCAGCTGAATATAAAGAACGTTCACAATTAGCTGGTAGTGTGCGTTCTCTTCCGAGATTCTGGGGTGCTAATATCCTTCCTTCAGACAGGAAAGTTCTTATATTGGGGACTGGTGAAACTGGAATGGACCTTGCGTATGAGGCTGCCAAAGCTGGAGCTAAAGAGGTCGTTTTGTGCTCTCGAGCAGGGTAAGTACCGTCTATCGTCGTGCGCATTCAACGCGCATCTCATTGGCTTTTTCGATACCCAGATTTTTGTCATTTCCCAAAGCATTGGTCAGGCACACAACTATGGGGGCACGCGTATAAACTCAACTTCGCTTCAGAACGACTTCTCGTTCTTGGGATTCAAGTTCGAATCGAAGAACCCGTTACCCATAGATTCTTTGATAACAAACCTCGCGGAAACGGCTTATGTTGTACGTTTTTATCTCGTCCGTGCACATACATCATCTGAATAGATACTTTATGTCTTGTTCAGCATCCTTGGGTGGCTGCTTCACATATACGATGGTTGTAGGTGTTGTCACCATACCACCTGCAACCGTACATGACGAATGCGAATACAGCATTTCTGATTTCGTCATCAAGCGCATATTATGGGTCCTGACAGGTAGAGTCGCTTTCACTGTTGCGTATCTCGCTCACAAATGTACAGGTACACAGGCTGGATGCAATCAATGGGTAGTGTTCGAATATCTTATCACATTCAACGCACTCACCTTCCCTCAGGTCGGAGAATTGGAGCCAGATCGACTCGGTCGCGCCTACGTTTTCTTAAACAAAGTGAGGAATCCACGTCCGATCCTTCTTGCAAGCTGAACTTTTGGTTTAGTCACATAAAGCTATGCCCTATATCAACCGACCATACCGCGATAGACCAAGCTGGATGGACTACCTATCTTCATATATTGACCCTCCGGAAGATTCACCACCCATCACAAATTTTACCGTCGAACTTGCACCTTTTCCGTCCCACATCTTACCCACTGGGCAGGTAGTATTCCCGCTTTCTAAACGTAAGGATGCGATAAGAATGGCACGACGAGACTTTCGACCGGATACCGTGATCTATGCTACTGGGTACACGCAGAACTTTGATTTTTTGAAGAGTGAGGATGGGTATGGGACGCCTGGGGAAGCGGATGTGAGGAATGTGGTTAAGACGGGAGATGAGACGGTTGGGTTTATTGGGTTTGTAAGACCTGGAGTTGGTGGGTGGAATTCGATCTCATCTCGTCCCTCAAATTGACCTTGGTAATTCTAGGTGCCATCCCGCCGATATCAGAAATACAAGCAATGTTTTGGGTGTCGCTCATCAAAGGGGAGATCAAACCTCCTCTTAAGCCTGCTCATTATCACCTACTCGTCAAAGAGAATGCACGCATCAAGTATGGCGTTGATCATTCGACGTATATCAGTACCCTTGCGAAAGACTTGGGCGCTGCGCCTGGTCTTTGGGAGTTGTGGCAAGAGTATGGGTTACATGTTCTCGTTTGCTACTGGTACGAGTCTTCATGGAACTGTATGGTCCGAACTGATGACAATTGCCTGAATAGTTTTGGGGCAGCATTTGTACCTTTCTTCCGACTTGTTGGTCCGTACAAGTCGTCTGTGGCGCCGAAGGTGATCAAGACGGAGCTTTGGGAGACTATAACGAGGAGGGGTGTGCTGGGCAATCTGTTGATGGGTGTTATACCGATGTTGTTTTATGGATGTCTGAATCTTTTGGCGTTTTTGGTGGATATGGGTTGGCGGAAGGTGGTCGGGGCATTGAATTAGGAGTATATGCAAAGTTAGACGTTAGACTCTCGATTAGACGTTATGTAGATGCGCTATACTAGATTTTGCTTTCTCCTTGTTCTGAGGAACGTACTTGCAGACAGTATGGGCCAAGCGCAATTGGCCGCCGTGGCAAGTCCAAGTCTGAGGGACCTCCTGTCTGTACCACAAGTCATAATAAGACTCGGAATGGGTAAAATTTCTGGTGCCAGAGATAATTTAATTTTTCAACTCAAATGGCAAAGTGCAAGACAGAGACGGAAGATATTGATTACAATTCAAGTTCATAGCGAGGAGAAAAGCGAGATATGTGCGTTGTATAGGTAGCAATGGATAATAAATAACAATTCGGAAGATAATAAAAAACTCATTCAACCATAGAGACAAGTCAACATATGGGAGTTTCCGGTTCATCCACTTGAGAGAGTGTCAGAACGAAGGATCCCTATTCAATGGGAGTTTCCGGTTCATCATCCACTTGAGTGTCAGAACGAAGGATCCCTATTGAGTGCTGGTGGTCCCAGAATACACCCCGACCACTCAGGGTCATGCATCCAGTCATCTCCCACTCTCCATGCCATACTTCGGCGATGAGAACCTCGTCCAATGTGCGAATTCGAATGGATTTCAATGTCCTCCTAGTGGTGATGATGGCGGAGGCGGTGGTGATGAAACGATCATATCGATGATGTTTACCGCGACGGCGAGTTGAGCGAGATTAC
>ML208748.1:0-21926 GCA_004369065.1 Pluteus cervinus
TCCTTTCTTTTGCGACCTCTTGCAATTGAGGGCGTTGACCGTGTGAATGGTTGGACCCTGAGCAAAAATCAGTGCTGATTTTCCGTCAGGGTCTACACTGTGCTTTTGAGCTTCCTTCGATCCGTTATCGTTTTCTTTCCCCGTACTACCAGGGCTTTCTCAGCTTTTTATGCTACTTCTGACCGGTGCGCCTTGTGCCGAATCGAGTCACGGACAGCGAAATGACTCATCGGGTGGCGTGTGACTTAGGATGTGGGGCAGATCTCGCAATCTACAGCCAATTTTCCAAAACGAACGACTCTACCTAAAGGTAGCGGGAATGGCATGAATAATATTTGGTTTACTCGGACTTTCTCCTTCTTCTGCACTTTGCACTTTCAGGCTTCCTACGAAAGCTTTGAACACTATGACATATTTCCGATAAGTAAACGACTTCGGATGAAGAACGAGATCGATATCCCTACTCACTGCTTCTGTTAGGTGGAGAGCTTGCTTATGATGTACAAGTAGTCTCCATTGCGGCCAGCATTGATATCGGTGGTGATGGACTGCCAACCGACTGGTGCCTCAGTGACGGGGAACGGGGTACGCAATAGCGCAACAGCTGTCACCCTCGCAGAACCCGAGGAGGTCGTCGGAACCAGGTAACGGTAGTCACCGCCTGCACCTTTGGCGAGGTCCAGTAAGTTCGGGTTAGCGTTTGGCTGGATTAATATTTCAAAGCTGGAAGCGGCTGTCTCCAATGGCCCATATACTGGTTGCAGCCAAACATAGCTTCAAGTCAAGAGAATCATCAGAATCTTCAACAACACATATGTCAAGAATGGAACCTACGATCCGCGAAATCCTTGATTAATATCGTCGCCCCTGTGCAGGAGCTCTGGGACACTTGCGGGAGGCTCGTCCTCTGGCTTCTCACCGTAATAGGGCTATATAGAGTGGGTAAAGTGGTCAAAAAAAGCAACTAACTTAGCCTCTACTCACTGTGAGGGTCGCGATGTAAGACATGAAATTTGGAGTGGCTGATGTGCGATAGAAGAAAGGGGTACTGCGAGGCAGATGAGCAACTCACTGTCATACTATCTCGTTATAAGGCTGCAGCTTAAGGTTCAACATCTTTGTGGTGATGTAGCTCGCATACTCGTGATCCACCATGAACGGAAGACGGAAGAACTCATAGTGGGCAGAACGCACTGGGTTTTCTTGGAAACAGTAAAATCTTTCGTGTTCGCCGGATCAATTCTCACTAGATTCGGACCCTTTTGTCGATGGAACATTGTGTCCGTGGCTAAAATCCGGGGTAGTGTCATCCCCTTTCTTCAACGGAACCTCCGTGTCAGAGCCGCTACGCTGCATTGCTCTCCTCGGAACTGCAGAGTAGCAGCCCAGACGAGAACGTCCCGTTTAGAAAACGGGCCCCGGGAGCGTCTGGGCACGAGTCCGACGGGGTCGAGCCTCCAAAAAGAATCATGTATCAAGTGATCCCGAACTTCAAGCGCTAGATTTACGTAGGAACGTGGATGAGGGATTCAAAAGGTAGTAAGTCGAAACCCATTGGCATCGGCTGATCATTCAGATGTAGGTTCTCAACCTCTGTCAGTGTCAGTGTCACCGTCAGGCTAGGGTTTATCTTAAGCCGCTGCAGTGTCACGCGAACATGCTCGAGGTATTTCCCCAAGACCATGAGATTCTATCAGTCTCGACGTCTTCGAACAGGATTGTGTGATTGTGATGGGATGGATAGGTACAGTGAATCTAGTATACAAGAAGAGTTCGAGGCGACGTGCAGAAATAAACCAACCGCTCGTTATTAATGTAATATCCACGCACCGAGATCGGCTTCAGGAGTTTTGCTTTAAACTTTCGATAAGCCAAAGTACTTGGAATGGCCTGATAAGCTGACAGCAGCTCGAAAGGTGAACATCTATCAATTCATCAAGTATCGGGCATGTCAAGAAACATGCGCGATGATCGACGTTCGTCGATAACCTCCAGATAGGCTGATCACTTGAACCACCTATCAATACAACCCTTAGCTCGGAAGGAGTCTATCTGAACATAACATCCACCTGACGAGATACGTTGGTGGTTGATGGCATGATGACCCGTCTTCTGGACGTGCAATGCCAGCCTGAAGGGAGAGGTCTCGACTTCGTCAACGCCAACGCGTTGTGTTACGGGTGGTATTGCTGATAACTTAGTTATCAACGATTATCAGGGGACGTTGATCCGATTGGACTGAATTGACAGATGCCCGATTCCGAGGAGTACTTGCCGATTCGGCGTTGTCCTCGGACAGGAATAGATCGTAGATGCTGCCAGTGGATGCCGACATGGACCCGGAGAGCTAGACGACACTGCGCCTCAGGCCTCAAGTTTGTCGCTGCAGCAAGAAAAGAAAACCCCCTTGTCGATCATGAATTCAAAAGTGCCAAGTTTTAACTTACGCTCGGTGGTGGAACATCTGGTTAGCATTGTTGTAAGACCACTGTACATAAAGTTGAGCAGGAACTTACAGGTTCAACAAAGACGCTCTCCAGGTAGCAGGCTCGGCCGAGGGATTGGGTTACGGGTGAACGTTGAATTGCCTGTGCTGCTAAAAGTCATGAGCCGACGACGATTGGACTAACAGAACGAAATGTAGGCTTGAAGCTTACTCTTGGTGTTGAGAATTGTCGAGTTTTGAGGTCTACAGTATGTGGAGATGATCGTCAGCAGGTCAGGCCAAGACCGCATGTCGTTGAGAAGGACGAAAGGCGGGTGCCATGCGATAGGTACGAGCGGGATGGTGGCAAGGTGGACTGGGTTAGTACCTGAGGATAACAACAAGGAAAGCTGGGCGTACCATTGTATAGTGTTCTCCTTCTATAGAGAGTAAAATGGCGGGAATCCGTGTTTTGTGGTGTCTGGATCTTGGGTGTTGGGTGTCGGGAATGTGGGGTGGGAAAATGTAGAGCCAATGAGACTTGATTATAATCAACGCCAAATACGCAGCGTCGACTTAGTACGCGTCGTCGTCAATCCTTCGATGAGTGTTGCGTTCTTGGTCAATCGAGAACGATGGGCGGTCGGATCCTTGGCAGGATCGATAAACCAACCACGAACATCAACCAAGCGACCCGCCGGCCCGAAATGCCATGGGCCAGAGGAATCAAAGCCAGTCGAAGGCTTGGTCGAAGGCGAGATAAATTCGAAGGTGCGCAACTAGGTGTGGTTGGGACCATTTGAAGATAGAGTACGATGAGACGAACAACACGGACTGAATTGATCAAGATACAATAGGAGGATACACTGAGAGGTGGACGACTTACGGTGACGTACATTCAAGTTCCTGATCCTCACTTCTTTATTGCCGAGCAAGCCCTTCTCATCCAAGGGGGACTCTGGTTCCCTAATCCTCAACCGTGATGGGGAAATGGTTGGGCTCCTTCACTCTGGCAAGGTAAGGAGTGGAATCTGTTCACCTATGCGACTCCCGTCTGGCGTCTCCGCGAATGGATCAAGAAGGTCTATCCCAACGCTGACTTTGCCCGTGAGACCTTCTCAAGGCCAAAACAACGTCTTCGACCAAATCGCAGGACGCGGGTGGGTAAAATGAAATGTATTGCTGAACGAGTATATAGGTACAAAGGGCGTGTAAATGCCGTAGTAATCTACATAGAGTACATACCCGATTACCAACGGAAATGTAAGGACGTCCGCCTCCCGGTGGCTGACACCAAAGAACGGAGTGACGGAAAAAAAGGGTGGTAGCGATGGACTCTAAATCGAGTCCATCGCTACCACCCCAATTTAAAAAAAAGAAGAACGAAGAAATAAAAGAGAGGGGAAGGAGGAAAAGGGAAGTAATGAAGGGAGGTCAAGGAAACGACCTACCTTCTTCACCACCCAGTACCACTCGCACACCCGCCTAGAAAATGGGGAAAGGGGAATAAGTAAAAGGAACTACAAGCTTACCTTGAGGCTCACGCTGTGGGGGAAAAAAGGTTAGATCTTGGTGTTGAGGATTTCGAGTCTTGACCGTCTTGAGCTTACTCTTGGTGTTGAGGATCTCGAGTCTTGAGTGTCTTGAGCTTACTCTTGGTGTTGAGGATCGTCGAAGTTTGATCTTGAGCTTACTCTTGCTGTTGAGGATTATCGAGTCTTGAGTGTCTTGCGCTTACTCTGCAGAGGAATTGTCGAGTAAGTGAGTGATGGGACAAGAGATGGATGAATAGAAGGCTTACCCTGAGGCCCGCGCTGTGGGGAAAAAGGTTAGATCTATAATGATAAAAAGCGAGTCAGCACGGGAGATGAGGACGACAAAGTTGGATACTTTCCTTGAGGCTCACGCTGTGGGGAAAAAGGTTAGGTCTTGGTGTTGAGGATCGTCGAGTCTTGATCGTCTTGAGGCTTACTCTTGCTGTTGAGGATCATCGAGTCTTGAAGTCTAGGTGGAGAATGTCGTCAGCGAGTCAGGTCACAGCACGTCGTCGAGAAGGGCGAAAGGCGGGTGTGCGATAGGTACGAGCGGGGTGGTGGCTAGATGGACTGGGTTAGTGGCTGAGGATGACAATGAGGAAAGGCGGGCGTACCATTGAGCTTGGATGGAAGGGCCGTGTCGAGGGCAGAGTAACCTGGAAAAGGCGATCAGCAAAGAGAAGATGAGATGAGGAGGAAAGAATTAAGGCGGTACGATGTTGAGTATAGTGAGGGCCAGAGTCGAAGAGCGAGGAGGGAGAAAGGGGGATACGAGGGGGGATGATGGGGGAAGAAAGGGAAGAAAGGTGACGGGTCAAATCGTCCAGCGAGTCGCCTTATATACACCCTCCAGTGGTGGCTAACAGGATGGTAGACACCCACCGAATTATGTGGCTCACATATTACATACGCCTAGAGCGTGACCAAACGAATGACAGCCCCAACCGAACCCAGGTCGCCGCTCCCCAACAACCCGACATCGAAGAAAGAGGGAAATACAGAAATATCGCCATGCCATTCGACAACCTCTTTCTCGGAGAGTCTATGCGCCTTAAAAGAAGGGATGCCGAGCGCTAAGTTGCGATATTGTGGATGACAGACACTGCGAGTGGGTGGCTAGCATCGGACGACAGTCACAGAGCTGACCCACACCCGGCGGGTGACCTTGACATACTCAATCAAGCGATTTTATCAGCGTATTCGATACCGAAGAGCAGCCTGAGCAATATGCAGCAAGGTTACCAGTGTATTTCGGAGTTTCTCCCTCGGCGAGTTGGTGTGTCAAGAAGCGAGTGAACCAGCGCCGGGAGAGATGAGTGGCGACCTCGTAGTTATCCAGTTTCTTTGGTGTTATGGTCCGCCGCCTTGACGTCTTGAAATTCCATAGAGCAAGGTGGGTGGCGTAGAGTGAATACTGGGTCCATTGACGCGTCGCAAGTGATAAAATCGAAGGTAGGATGATAGGATCGGTAAACCAACCACCACCCACAAATTGAACACCAACCAAGCGGCCCGTCAGCCCGAAATGCCATGACGTCATCCGAGGAATTAAGCGAGGAAGTTGTTGCAACTCCTGTGCTGACTCCTGAGTACAGCGATTGGGACCATTTTACTGTAAGATAGAGTACGATGAGACGAACAACGAAATTGAATTTACCAATACCCAGTATATGTAGGAGGATACACTAAGAGCTAGACAACTTCCAGTGAGTACGTTAAAATTCCAGATCTTTTCTCTTTGTTGGTGATCGCCACTCTCATGCTTATACCGTACACTCCGAGTCGGACTTCCACTTCCACGATATCTCGAGCCCTCGAATTGTTCACTGGCAAGTTCGAATTCCCTTCTCGAAGTCCGGTACCGGTACCGTCTTCAAGTTTCCACACCCACCCACCTATACAAACCTAACCGGTACCGGCCGAGTTCACCACTGGCATCCCCCAGTTCGTTCTCCAGTTCTACATACTATATACCCATATAATCGTTCAGATGCAGACTCCGAAACCGCTGGAAGTCGCATGCATGTTCTCGACTCGACCTCTATCTGTGTCAGTGTCAGTGTCACCGTCAGGCTAGGTAGGGTTTATCTCAGGCCGCTGCAGCACCACGCGAACATGCTCGAGGTATTTTCCCAAGACCACGAGCTTCTGTCAGTGTCATCATCTTCGAACTGAGAATTGTGTGGTGGTGATGCGTGATGGTGATGATGATGGATAGATGCAGTGGATATGGGCGTTACTGGTGCAGAAATAAACCACGGCCGATGCTGGTTATTCATGCGATATTGTATTCATGCATCGAGTTGTCGACTCGGCGTTTTCGGATTCAAGGGTTTTGCTTTCGACTTTCAATGCTCGAGCTAAAGCAGGATAGCCTAATAAGCTGACAGCAGCTCGAAGAGGTGGGGGTTTATCATCAAGCATCAAACATGTCAACTTGAAGAAACATGCGCCACGGCAATGATTGACGTACGTACGTCGATGACCTCCAGATAGGCTAATCACTTAAACCACCGATCAGTACAACCCTGAGCTTGGAAGGAGTCTATCCGAGCGTAATACCTACCTGATCACGACGAGATACGTTGGTGTAATTATGACCCGTCATCTGGACGGTCAATGACAGCCTGCTCGGCCGAGGGTAGAGGTCGATGATCTCGTCAATGTCAACGCGTTGTGTTACGGGTAAAAGGATTCCGTACCAGCATTGCTGATACTGTAGTTATCGACGACGATTACAGTATCAGCCGAACGTGGATTCGATTGGGATTGGATTTACAGATGCCCGATTCCGAGGAGTACTGTATTTGCCGATTCGGCGGTGGCCTCGGACAGGAATAGATCGGAGATGCTGCCAGTAAATGCCGATTTGGACTCGGAGGATCCGGAGAGATATGGCTAGACGGCATTGCAGTTGCACATTAGGTTTGTCGCTGTCGTACTGTACTAGTAAGAAAGACCCCCTTGTCGATTATGGAACATCCGGTTAGCATTGGAGGTTCAACGAAAGACGCTCTCCAAGTAGCAGGCTCGACCGAGGGATTGGGTTACGGGTGAACTGCCCGTGCTACTAAAAGTTTTGAGCCGACGACCATTGGGCTGACAGAACGAATTGTATGCCGACCGTGCAGTCAGTAGCTCGGACGGGAACAGAGCCGAGTGTATAAGGCAGCTGAGGATGCCGACTCGGAAGAGAGTTGCCGAACAAGCATGACAACCTGACAGACTGCGCTGCGCTCCAAGTTAGTTGCTGTAATACTTACTGTAAAGAAGAAGACCCCCTGTCGATCATGAATGAATCGAAGTTTCGTCGGCGGTGGAACGTGGGACATTCCGAGTTGCTCGTTAGCATTGCTGTGGCCTGTAAGATTCAAGTCAAACAAAGTCTATAGCTAGGAGTAAGCTGTATGGAGAATGGTATGGACTCACCACAGGACGAAACTCGTCAATTACTGTAATCGACAGCTTCAATACAGCGGAAGTATATGCGGCCGTACGCGTATTATATGATCGAATCGGGACAACTCTACAGAGGGTGGAACAAAGTGACCGGACACACCCGGACCGGACTCAGAGTGCTGATTTTTTCCGAACATTGTTATGAAATGACCACTTGAAAGGTAACGAAAGTAAAGATATGAAAGTGTAGATATATGATACATAGAACTAATACTTTGTGTTTCCCCCCTCAGCTCGAAGGACAGCACACACGCGGTTGGGCATCTGATCAATATAGTTGTTAATCCTCTCGATAGGCAATGCCTCCCATGCTTCGCGGACCGCGCAGATGAGTTCTTCCAGGTTCGTTGGAGGATTTTGCATCTTACGAATGTATGCCTTCATGTCTTTCCAGATGTTTTCGGTTGGATTGAGATCGGGAGAAGAAGGAGGGTGTGGGAAAAGTAGGATGCCGGCATCGTCAATCCAGTCCGTCGTGCTGTGACTTGTGTGTGCTGGTGCGCCGTCTTGCTGAAAGTATGCGTGGAGTCGTTTTGCGGCCATCTTCTTGTAAAATGGATGCAAGACGGGCCCAAGAACCTGGTTCTGGTAGATTTCGGAATTGACTCCCCCACCACGGCCACCCTGATACTCCAACACAACCAGTTCTCCTTTCACCCCGTATGCGATACAAGCCCAGACCATAACCTTTGCAAGTGGTTTAGCTGAACATGATACAACACAATCTGGGTTGTATTCTTCATCTGGTGCGCGAGTAACATAGATGGAACCGGGGTTGTTGCCAAGGGTGAAGATCGCTTCGTCCGAGTAGATGACGCGCTGAAAATCCCGTGCTCTCCAAGCCTTCAATTCCAATGCCCACTCTAACCGCTTATCTTTGCTCCTCTTGGAAAGCCGAGGGACCTTCCTGACCCGCCTTCGCCTTAATCCTTCCTCTGCAAGCTCTTTTCGAACAGTTCTTGAACAAATTGAGGGTGTGACAAGTTTCCCCAACTCTCGCAACGGCAAGGACCTCTTCTCGCGAGCTAGTTGTACCAGTAGCTCGTGCGCCTGTGAGTCCAACTTTTTAGGACGGCCTGACCGGGGTTTGTTGTCAGTCGATCCTGTGGTCGTGAATTTCGTCCAAATGTCGTGACAGGTTGACTTGGGCACGCCGAAGTGAGCTGCTGCTTCGCGAACTGATGCGCCGTGGAGAATGTATCCGATAATTTGGTCTTTCGTGGATTTATCAAGCTGACGTCGTGAGGTTTTAGTATGTGTCATAATGCGCAATAGATACAGTGAATATGGAGTGAGGATGGTTGAAAAGTGTGACCGTGACCGTGATTGTCCGGTCACTTTGTTCCACCCTCTGTATAGCTAACTTACATGTCTAAAACTGATTCCGGAGTTACCTTTCTTTCAAGCCGAAGTTGGATTCAGACGGCTTGGTTGCGCCGAGCCTCGAGGATTTAGATTGATTTTGTTTTGTCAGATCGACGTTGACGCGTTGACGTTGAAGACTGGATACAGTGCCTGACGCACGCAAGACGCACGCCCCGTGGAATGACGAGTGTCATGATTGCTGCTGCAAAGAGCATTTGATTGACAACGGTGCTGGTACCCTGGAAGTTGGAGCGCTGGTCAGGAATGATGTCGTCGTCGGCAATGCAACAAACGTAAAGGGGTTACTGTAACTTGGGGCTTGATCGAAAAGAGCCAAAAACGGATGTCGTCATTCTCACCTTCTCTGATATCGATATCGATATCAAATGCATCATGGGCACAAGAACAACGAATTTGCCAACTTCCAGAATAAAACAAAAAGGACATAAGAACAAGAGCGCTCGAGAAGAAATCCAAACCGGCACCTTGCACCTAAACTGGGACAGTCTCGGACATTGTACTCCACGTGGCGTCTTGGGCTGACAAGGGCGCTGTTGCAATCTAGAAAGTATCAAGTGTCAGTCTGAGCTTTGAAAGGGCGCTTCAAGTTAGAATCGGGATACTCCTGATCGTGTGCAGTGACCAGTGCAACACCAACAAAGATCGCTCATTCTCCTCGGCATCTTTCTATGCTCCACCAAGACACCCATAATTAACCACCGCCGACTCGGATACCACTCCTTCCTCCCCCCGCTGCCTATACTTCAACTTATCATTCGACCCGGGTAAGTTTCGGACACGGTTCTCCCCTTTCCCTTTCCCCCGGCAGAACCCATTTACTCACCATACTGCGCTTTATTATTAGGTTCGACGTCCCTACAACACTGGGCCGCTGGTAGCACTCTTTTTTCGATCCCAAATTTCTCAGCCGTTCTCCCCGCGGTCTTTTTTTGGAGTTGGAGTTTGGTTGGTTGAGTGTTTAGATCACTGTACGTGCCGGTGAGTGAATTAGGTTGTTGTCTACGATGTTTCGACACACGTCCATGGTATTTATGGCTCGTACTCACCCACCCTTTTTTTTGGATACGGTAGAATACACACACGCGAACCCACGGACGACCGTTCCATCTCTTCAACACTTTTTCCTTTACCTGGGCTCTTTCCAGTTCCGTTCTCGTCTCTCGTCCTCTCGCCACCTTCCTCTCAGTGCTTGTTGGCCACCACCACCACCAGTAGTGACCGTCTCCACTGACGACTTGGAGGGATAGCCCCGCACCTACACCAAATTAGGCTTTTCAGGAACTCCATCACAGATAGTCGTCATCACCACACCACACACAATCCCAAGCGATGTCAATACCACTCCTCCCACCAAACGACGTCCCCTCAAATTCCTCCCCTAGCGCTTCAATCACCTCCTCCTCATCAGTTCCTTTCGACGTTATATCACCCTCAAGCACGAATGGTGGTGGTACACCAATTTTACCTCCCTTCCCTGCGTTTAGTACACCTGCACCCATTCCTGCTGGTGGCGGCGGCGGAGGAGATGGATCGAACAACGGAGGTGGACTTCCCAGCGCCGGTCCTAACATTGCTTCGTCAGCTTCGTTATACCGTACGTCACAAATTTCTTCTCAAGCTTTTCTTTTTCTTTGTTTTTGTTTCCGAGGAGGAATCCGAAACATTTGCTTGTCACCCGCTCCCTTTCTCCTATACTTCCCGAGTCCGACGCCAACGTTCCACAGCGTTCCAAACGTCGAGCTACCCACCATACCCCCCCCTCTTTTCCAACATTTCATCCAATCTTCAAACACCTCACACTAATCCAAATGATCCTTTACTTCATCTAGTTTATACCTTCCTAGCAACCCTAGTCCTCTTACTAGGTGTATCCGCATCCATCGTCGTCCGGTCTTTAATCCTCCGAAGACGACACCGTCGTATGATGGAAGAAGCCATCCGGAATGGAACTTGGATCCCACCTGCACCTACGATAGGAGGACATACAGGGAGAGTTAAAGTCGATTTATCAAAGAAACCAAAAATGTTTGAAGTTTGGCTTGGTGGTGGGATTATTGGACCTGGTGTTAATAGCTATGGGACTGCACCACCATCGTTAGGGGTCGGGGCAGGAGGCTATCGACAATATGATGCCGGAACTGGAACAGGCCTAGGGAAGAAGACGCACCGGACGACGCATAGTGCTCATCATGGCTATACCCAAGATTGGGAAAGCATCAACCCCTTTTCGGCTGCGTATATATCACCGCCGACTTCCTCGACGTCTAACTCCAACGTTAACGCGCTCAGCTCTGATTTGGGTGGGATGTCATTGCCTATAGGGACTTCACCTGACCGTGGACCTGGTTCACCTTCCGGAGGAGTAGGAGGAGGAGGAGGAGGAAGCGAGATATTCGCATTTTTGGGTATATCATCGTGGTCTATGCCTTCGATGCCATCACCTGGGATTTGGGCTGGTAGGATTCTAAGAAGGATAAGAAGACCTGGTTCGTCTATGGAACAACAACAACAGCAGCAGCAGCATGCACAGCAGATGGTTATGGCTACGACTACGTCGCACGGAGGGATAACGAATGGGGGATTGGTGGATATGGATTCGAAATCTGGTGGTGGTAGGCCTTATGTGCAAACTATGAGGGTTGCGGTGATGATTGCTATGCCATCACCTTCGACGTCGACTTTGCTTTCTACGATGCGGTCGCATTCGCATCCGACAGCGACGGGTTCGCATCCACCACCACCTACAACCGCGCCATCATCATCATCCTCCTCCTCGTCGGCCAACCAATCTCCATGTCAATCACAAGTCCAATCTCAAACACAATCCCATAACGCACATAACGCACCACTACACGAATACAATTACGAATACGAAGCAGAAGATGATCAACCATTACCACATGTTGAATTTGGGATTGCGGATGTTCCGATTATGGTTGTTGAAGGACAACGAGGAAGACATTCTGATGATGATGATCAGGGGAGTTCTACATTGGAAGGGAAGGTAGGGAGGAGAAGGAGTTTTGGGTTTGGGGGGAGTGAGGGTGGGCATGGACGTGACCATGACCATGATAATGAGCAGGGGTTGATTTTGGAGGATGTGGAGATGGAGGAGATGGATGTTGGGGAGATGAGGAGGAGGGTTTGAGTTTTTGGTTTTGGGGTTGGTCTGTTGTCACTGTGATTTTTGATCTTCTTTCTCTTCTTGAGGGCTACCTGTCGCGTTTCGTTTCGTTTCGTTGAATTCCTTGTTATCGTGTTGTCTTCTTACGCCATTTGTTTTTTTTTGAATTGGTTTTTGGTGCTTTCTTTATTCCATGTGTTGTATGTTACTTTAACTTCAGGTTACTGTCTTCTCTTCGCTGTCTTACTCCCACTCCCCACTCCGCTTTTGCACTCGCACTTGCACTTTGCACTTTTTGTTTTGTTTTGGTACATGCGTACCCCACCCCACCCCACCCACCCACTACCCCTTTTTTCTTCTTGTTTCCGAGTCCTCTCGTTTTCGTTGAGCGGTGGTCGTAGCTTTTTCTTGACGAAGATGAGTACGTGTTGTATGGATGTACTGTATAATGCTTTTGTACATGTACGGTGTAGGTAGTAGCCCCTTTGGCCGGTAGCTAGCGTTAGATACGTAGTATAGTTTTCACTGTTACTGTTATTGTTACTGTTACTGTATAGATGTATATGGACGGTTTGAGCGTATAATTTTGATTTGTGTTGTATGTGGGATTGGGATTGCGGCTGGGTAACGGGTTAACGGGTTGCCGAGGTTGGGTGGGGTATGACAGGAATGTGATTCATTTGAGCTCTTCAGCTACTACCTACTACTGAACGTGAAGCCTGAAGTTTGAAGTTTGGTATGTCAGTGAGAGGTAAGTACGGCCGGTATAACAAGTAGGCGCCGGGCGCTTACTTTTCTTTTTTGGGGGGCTATCAGACCTTTGCTATTGACTCGGATGCGACGAATTCGAAGGACGCTGAAGGGTTAACGTGGTCTGACCCACATATCCGAACTCAATCATTCGTATGGTGAGCGTTTCAAATGTCCTTGGGCGCGCAGTACGATAAAGAGGGCGCTGGATGGTTTGATGGAACGGCTCCATGGTATGGAGATATTACATTAGTACTGGGGTGTTATGGATAGAGTCGCCACATCAAAGATAAACGTTATTCTGGGTTTATCTGACCTGTGGAGAATGACTCGCGTTGACGCGTTGACGAGTACTGTGGTGGTGGTGGTCGTGCGACCGTGGTGGAAGTCGTGATGACTTAATATTAGGACCGTACCGGGATGACAGGAGGATTGAAGATGTCGGGAAGTCGAATTTGACTATACGATAATGTTGGATTCGAAGGAAGTCAGGAGGAAGTCCTCGAGGTGCCAGCTAGCGATGTAGCATAAGTTGGGTATTAGGATGCGATTTTTTGGCACACGACCGTTTGGAAGAAAATGGAAGACGGTGATTGGTCTGCCTCGTGGTTGGGGTGGGAGGATATAGGGGAAGAGATGTGAGTGCGGAGGTGTGCGAGTTGTATGGCTAGTCAAGGTAGTCAAGACTCAAGCTATTCAAGCCGTGGAAGTCGTTCGCAGGTAGAGACCAGTACTAGCTATGAGACCCCTAGACGAGTTGTCGGTAGTACTGTAGAGTTAGTTCGGATAGAAGAAAGTCCTCGAGGCGCCAGATTGTGTTTTAGGTCGGAATTAGTATTTATTTTTGAGCTTTATGTGCACGCGACCATTTAGTTGGAAGGTTGGACGGTGATTGGTTTGTCCTCGTGTTGGAGACCATGAGGGAGGTTGTGTATGGAGACTATCGAGAGCGTGTTGCGTTGGTTGTCCATGGGCAGATGAGAGAGTAGGGCCTGTGAGAAAGTCGGCTTTCTTCTCCTCAACACATTATCATCGTGCTTCTCCACTCCCTGTCAATTCTCAAACACATTCCTTGACAAAATGACATTGCAATGACACGTCCTTTTTCCCATTCTACCGTCATATCATTGACAAGGTTACCCGAATTCGACCGTGTTTTTCCAAACATGACACCAACCCCTCTCAACGTCAACCCGAAAATAATCAGAAGTTGCCAACGGGGGTGCATGGTACAACATGACGCGCACCTACTGTACAACAAAAGGGAGGGTACATACAGTACACGATGCGCGGTGCGGTAGAATGGAAGAGGTTTTATTCACGAATAACTGGACGGTGCAAATATAGCTCATCGATACCGCAAAACCGTGACCGCGATAATCAAATTCGAAGTCCCAGGAGGACCCGACCAGTGTCTTCTTGCTTCGAACGTCATCGATTTAGCGTCAATCAACCACTTTCAGTTACCCAAGCTCAAACCCCTAGCCTTACACGCCTTTGGTGTACCACGTTTGTGCCATTTACTTCATCCACTCACGCACATGCTCATATTACGAAGCTTCCGATTGGGTGGACGGACGACAGTCCTTCAATTCCAATCAATCAATTGTAGTGCCAGTTTCGACCGTGTAGGACTCCGCTACTCGGGCAAAGGACAGGACGGATTCGGATTCGGATGAATCGGGTGGACTAGCACTTCTGGCTTCTTCCACTACTGTCCTTACCGGTTTAATCGTCCGAGTCACCCTAGGCTTGCCTATTGCTAGTCCAGTGGAAGAAGGTTCCGGATCGTCTCTGGTCCTTACACTCTCCAGTGATCCAAGGCGCTCAACTCCCCCTCCTCACCCCACCTCACTTCACTTTTTTTTATCCGACAGCCGCAGACCCACAAGACAAAGTCCTCGTTGCGTTGGAGAAGTCGATTGTTGGTCATATCAGACGTACTACGTATTTGTGTATACGCAACACGTACAAGGACACGTACGACGAAGTTGGTGTGTGGACCTTTTGGTGGAGAAGATAATCACCGCAGCATCAACGCGTATCAAGCAGCAAGGACTTGAGGGAATCAGAACAACACGAGTGAGGTGTAGGGAACGATTAACACGAGGTTGGCTTGGTGAGTGAATCCTTTTTATTTTTCCGGTCTTGGAGGTTTTTGGCTTTACCACCTTTGTTCTTCTTCTCCCCTGTTTTTTTCATGTTCGTGTTTCCTTGGCTTTTTTTTTGTGAATATGCTCTGGGGGACAACTGAACTGACCTTTTTCCTCGTTCCTTCTTGTAGTCTTTCTCGTCGAACTTAATTGCAAGGATACCGACTAGATTTGACACGTTTACCAGCATATAATACGACACCAAAGCGTCAAGAATGTTCAACTATCACAAGATGTTTCTATACACCTTTTTAAGCGTCATACTATCCAGTATCACCCTCGTCAACGCCGGTACACGTAACTTTATAATGGTCATTCCGTACGTCCCTTGCTCTACCACGCCCCCCCCAAAACAACGCCCAGAGATTAATCACTTCCTCTCCCTCCTCTAGGGACGGCTTCGGCCCCGCCTCAGAATCCCTAACGCGAGACTTCGTCCACTGGAAACACAACTCAACCACAACCCTACCTATAGACGAAATGGTAGTCGGCCAAATAAGAACAAGATCTCATGATAGTTATGTGACGGATTCGGCTGCGGCTGCAACAGCTTATTCTTGTGGTGTTAAGAGTTATAATGGGGTAAGTTCCTTCCCTTCCTTACCTTCTTTATTCACAACTTGTCGTCGCACTTCTGGGGTGTTTTACTGATTTCTCTCTCTCTCTCTCTCTCTATGACAGGCTATTGGTGTTGATCATGAAGGAAAACCACGAGCGACTGTTTTGGAAGCTGCTAAACGTATGCATTCTCCTGGTGTTTTCTTTCCGCCGGCCTGACTATAAGCTCTTCATAGGCAAAGGCTACAAAACAGGCCTCGTCGTAACCAGTCGTATTACACACGTACGCCCTCTCCCTCTCCCTCTTTTGCCTATTACATTCTAACACGACCCTTTCTAATTCGCTTTCGAACTTTCTAGGCCACACCAGCAGGATTCGCATCCCATGTAATCCATCGTGACTTTGAATCTTCAATCGCTTCTCAGTTGGTGGGGAAGACACATCCGTTAGGTCAAACTGTTGATATTTTGATGGGTGGGGGGCTTTGTTTCTTTTTGCCTATTGGGTCGGAAGGTATGTGATGTTCTTTTTTTGTTTTGTTTTACTTTACTTCGTTGTTGTTCTACGTCTCGTCTTTCTGCGTCTCCCATTCTCTCTCTCGTGTTATTCGTGTTCTCCGCGTTTTCCATGTTATTCGTGTTTTTCTCCGTTTCCGGATAGACCCGACCCGTTCTAATACCTCGATCCGTCCATGCAGGTTCATGTCGTACAGACGATACAGATCTTATAACTTGGGCTAGAGGGAACGGGTTTGAAGTCCTTGCGGGTGAAGGAAGTAGACAAGGGTTTGACGATTGGGATTCGGAGGAGTTAGGGAGGAGGATTGCTTCTGCGTCTACATCTACATCTACTTCTGATTCTCTAAAGAACCTAGATGACGACGATGCATATGAAGCTCAGGAAAGCAAGACGAAAGCGAAGAGGTATATGGGTTTATTCAGCCTTGGTAAGTCATCTTTTTTTTTTGGTACCGCGGGTTGTTTTTTTGACTTGTTCGATGGAATTGTGTAGATCATATGTCGTATACGATCGATCGAGACCCGGAGGTTCAACCTTCCCTAACGGAAATGGCGATTAAAGCGTTAGATGCTTTGTTTGTCGCTGCAACTACCACCACCACCACCACTTCTTCGTCATCGACTATGGGTAAAGCAGAGCCAGAAACACAAGGACAACACTCCTCAGAAACAGGGACAGAGCAAGAACAACAAGCTGACGAAGACGAAGAGGACGATACACCCGGATTTTTTATCATGATCGAAGCTTCAAGGATAGATCACGCTGGACACCAGAACGATGCATTAACGCATATTAATGAGATTTTGGAGTTTAATAGAGTTATGGATGCTGTTAGGGGATGGATTGATAGGCATGCTGAAGTTGATGGTACGTTCGGTTTCCTTCCCATTCCATCTCCTCACCCCACCTCTTCTCCTCCTCTTTCCCCCCTTCTCTCGTACCAAAACCTGAGCGCTGACGACCCCCTCTCACAGGCGAACAACATGAATTCACACTGGTAGCAACGGCAGACCACGAAACGGGTGGGTTAACACTAGGTGATGAGTATTGGCTTGAACCGGGATGGTTTGATGTTGATATTGGTGTTTTTGATGGTGGGTTAAGAGGGAGTGGGAGTGCGGAGAAGTTGAGTGAGAGGTGGAGGGCGTTTGATGCTACTGGGGTGCGTGGTGGGTCATCTTCTGTGAGGGGTGTGAGAGTGGATGTGAGCGGTAAGTCTCTTTCCTCAACTTTTCTTGCTTTCCCTTCGACTCTTCACCTCTTTTGTTTTTGTTTGCCTTTTTGAGCAGTCCAAGCTCATTCGCTAATTCAACCACAATCACCTTCAATAGAATATGTGACGTTCCTTAAGGAAGAAGTGTTTAGGAGGTATGGAATTACGAACCCTAGTGAGGAGGAGGTTAAGGAGGGTATGAAGTTGAAGAATGATGGAGAGGGGTTTGCTGGGTTTTTGAAAGGGGCGTTGGATGGGAGGACGAGAGTTGATTGGTCTACTGGGGGACATACGTATGTGCTTTTTCTTCGTTCATTCATTCGTTCCTTGTCCCCTCATCCTCTAACTCCTCTTCTACTGCTGGTACAACTCGAACGCTCATTCTCATTTTTTTTGTTCATAACATACAGTGCCGTGGACGTCACGCTCTATTCTCACTCAACACTCCCTCATTCAAAATGGTTAAAAGGGAACCATGAGAATATCGAAGTGTCTAAGTATATATCCGAGTTGTTAGGGTTGGATGATGCGTTAGTTGGTGTTACGGAGGAATTGAATGCTTCTAAGGGGTTTGTGGAGAGTGAGGTACGAGGTGGGAGGGGGAGGGTTGTTGTTGTTAATGGGGAGGTGGTGAGGAGTGAAGTGGGCGTAGGACTGACAGTTCAGAAGGAAGGGCAGATGCAGATGGCGTTACAAGTTCAAACGGAAGGACAGAGACAGAGAGGGTTGGCTTTGACGCATTATCATCATTAGTTTAATAGTGTGGTTTCTTGGTATGGTACGGGGAGGGGCTATAAGTTTTTTGGTGTAATTATGGATGTATGTATGTATTTGATGCGTAAGTATGGACTTGTTGGAGGAGAGTAGGATATCGATAATCTACTGTATGTGTGTTTTTTTTGTGAAGTTGGTGATCGTGATATGAGTTCTGTGCATACGTTGGGCACGGGCGTTGGACGTTGACTTGGGCGTTGGGTGCTGAGCGCGCCGAGAACGAGCCGAGCGGGAAACACGCTCTGGACCCAATAATATCCAAATCTGAATCGAAAAACGAGGACGTGATGAGGACAAGCACAGTACTTATATAGACTCAGTGCATGTGCGCGGCAGATTGTCATTGGTACATCATGGATAAAGATATCGATACTGATGTCAGGCGACTCGTACGCGTATTATCGGAGAATTTGGAATTGCAAATAGCGAATTGCGTGCGACGTGGGTAAGTGTGGATATGTGAGGATAAAGCGGGAGAGACTCTTTGAATGGGAGGGGGTTCACACTTGGGGGAAGAGGGAGGGGGCAGGAAGGAAGGGTGTATATGTACAGTGTTGTGTATACGTAGTGATTATGGTCGTACAGAGAGAAAGTTCCAGGTGATAAGTGTATGATATGATAAAATAGCGAATGAAGAACGATGGCGGGTGGGTGGAGTGATTAGTAGGAAGATGGGTAGTGTACAACATGGCGGCGACGATAGGACCAGGGAAAGAAAGAAAGAAAGAGAATGTACAGTGGAGTTTTGACTTGAGATATTCAATAACGATACGTCCCCTCGTGTCGGCTCACCGACAACTAACCAAAAAAGCCTTCAACTCTCTAACTACCCTCTTCGCTGCAACTTCCAACTTTTCATCTCTTCCACTTCTTTGAACTTCTACGATGGTTTTTTTACGACCGGTGGATGAGCTTGTCATGATTAACCCGACTTTGCGGATTGAGAACGAGATGGAGAGAAGGGAGAATGGGATTGGCTTTATTCGGGGTGAGGAGGAGGTGCGTGGGGGCTGGGAGGTGAAGGGGGAGAGGGGGGAACGAGGGGAACTTGATGGTGAGGATGTTGATGCGGAGGGACGGATGGAGGTTAGACTTGTGGTTGAACCGTTATTGGGTGGTGTAGTCCATCCACCCGTAGATGAAGACGCTGATGTGGAATTGGGTGGAGAAAGTGTTACCACACCCTCTCGTACACCATAAGCCCTAACCAAGTCTTCCAACCTACTCTTCGGTTGTGAGAGATCGAATAAATCTTTGAATGATTCCTCCCTTTCGAGATGGAGTTCGGAATCGTCTAGCCAGACGTCTTCTCGTACTTTGACTGCGATGAATAAATCTAGGACGGATGTTTCTCGTTGGAGAGAGGATATGGACTGGGGTGCGCGAGCGGAGGAGCAGACTTCTGCGGGGAATGGATCGGATGTGTAGGGTGGTCGAATAAGAGAGTTGTAGGTGGGTAGATAAGTCGAACGTAAAACATGCATGCAAGCAATGTAAAACGAACGATCTACCAACCGTAGAGCAATGGATAACCAATAGAGTGTTTTCCTTTGTCTCTCTACCACTCCTTTGTCCAATGCTCTTGTCTGTAAGAAAGTAGAATAGACGATCTGGAGGAGGAGATGAGAGGGGATTGTAGATAAAGTTGCAGGTGGTCTATTGAACGAAAGACTTCGTGAAGATCGAGCAGGGGGATGCTGTGAGGAGAGATAATAAGGAGGCGGAGGTGCTTTCTCGTCGATGATCATGATGGTGAGCGCTAGCGCAGTTGACTGTGGACTGTGGATTCTTGTATGATTCTGACAGTGCTGCGAACAACTGCGGACTCATCGCCTCCCGCGACCCTGATCTAGCCGAAGCGGTGGCGTGGGGTCCTCTCTGCCCAGGCCAGCCAGCAAGCCGGGACCCCGAAAGCGATTGTGGGATCGGCAAAGGCTTCTGTACCAACCACACACAACCCCCATTCCCCACTTTGCCGCTTGTCGCATCGATTCTCCTTTATTTCTTTTTCTTTTTTAAACTCCTCGTCCTTTTGGTCACGCTATGGGGTCTCATAAACGCAGTAGTCAGAGGAATCAAAAACAACACCAACAATGTTCGTCACTCTTTTCCTTTTTTTCTTCATTTTTATTGGGGTTTTTTTGGGTTTGCCCTTCATTTTCTATTGGGAGGTGGGCGGGTGGGCGGTTTCCCCGTGTTTTCGTGGCGTTTGGGCGAAAACTTTAATCGGGCGGTCTGTGCGTTGCCCCGCCAAACCTGCCGTCCCCCGTCCCCCAACTATTCGTGCACTCGCATTCAATAGCATTATATAATTTGTATTCATTGTTGTGCAGTTCGACCACGAAACACTCGATCCAGTAAACCCAGGGTGCGTTCCCTCCTCCATTCTTCCCACACTCCCACACCACCACACCCCTCACTCACACCTACCCACAGCTCCTCTCTGACCCCGTCCACAACACCCGTTTACTCACCGAACAACTCGAATCCCTCGGTCTCTACGCTGCCCCCACACTCGGTGACGGCAACTGTCTCTTCCGTGCTTTATCCGATCAACTATACGGTTCACCTTCCAAACATCATCAATTGAGACAAGATATATGTAATTGGATCGCCACGAATAAACAACGTTATGAACCGTTTGTTGATGATGAGAGGGGGATTGATGTTCATTTACAGTGTATGAGGGAGAATGGTATGTATGATCTCTTTTGGGTTGGTGTGGGGACCCTGTTACGTTGTTCGTTGACGCGCGTGTTCTACGCGTGTTTCGTTTACCTCCACTCTATCCCCGTTCTATCGCTAACTGACATCCATCTTTCAGCTACTTATGGCGGCCACATGGAATTATCAGCATTCGCTCACCTAACACGTCGGAATGTCAAAGTCATCCAACCGGGTTTAGTCTACGTCATAGACTGGTCTGCAGGTTGGGATAACAACAACACCACCAACGACAATACACCATCCTCATCATCCAATTATTCTTCGTCTTCGTCGTCGTCTTTGACGACTCCAGATGAAGATGATAGACCACCACGGAAAACTTCTGGTTTAGGAAAGAAGGGGAAATCCGCTAGGGAGGATGAAGATGAAGATGAATTACCTGATACCGTTTATGTTGCGTATGTCCCTCCCTCCTCCCCATCTTTCCTATCATCGTACTCAATGATACCTCCAATAGATACCACGACTGGGAACACTTTTCCTCAATCCGGAATTTGAGTGGGCCACATACAGGTCCACCTCGTGTTTGTGAAATTCCACCACAACCTGTTCCTGTTCCTCCTCCTCCACCCCCAACGACGGCACCGCCGGATAAACCTAAATCGAAAGTGACAAAGGTTAAACTAAAGCTGTCGGCTGCTCCGGGGGTCAGTGCTACTCTTGCTACGTCGAGCACATCGACAGGGGTAGCGCCGGTATCTGGACCGCCTACTTTAAAGCACTCGGATACCTCATCATCATTGTCATCATTATCATCTATTGGCACTACCCCTGATACGCTCCCGACATCTCAATCACATTCGCATGAGCAGACATTGGCTCCTACAGATCCATTAGAAATCCCATTACCTTCTTCACGTTCTGTGTCGCCTCCTGTTGCATCTACATCTACATCTACGTCTCTTACTGCTGCTATTACACCTGCGCTTACCGCTTCGAGTACCCCCGCACCACCACCACCAGCACATCAACTGCCTACCTCCTCCTCAACCACCACCACCACCACCACCACCGCTGCCTCCACACCTCCCACCTCCTCCACTCCTCCTATTCCCATTCCTCCTCCTACAACAACACACGTCGGTCCACACGCCACGACACACGCCGACACCCATCCAGATGGAACACCACGTATAACTCGATCACCTAAAAGATCATTTGATGAATCTTCGAATGGATCTTCTATGCCTGATGATCCTCCACCTGAGGAGAGTGTAGCTAAGAGGACTAGGAGTTCGTTAGGTGGGAGTTCGACTCCAGCGAGGGGTACGGCGGGGAGTGAGAGTTCGAGAGTTGGGTCAA